>JXCR01134490.1:154736-181500 GCA_002079205.1 Phalaenopsis hybrid cultivar
ATATATATATATATATATATATATAGAATTATATATTTGCCTCCTACAAAGCGCTTAGTTTAACGTCGTTAGCCCGACGTACCATTGTTTAATCAGGATGACTTAACATCAAAAATTATTTAAATTGTGGCATGTGTCCTTCATAATAATGTTTCAATCGATGTCCATTAACTTTAAATATCTTTCCAGTTTTACGATCTTTAATAACAATAGTTCCATAATGATAGACTTTAATCACTTTAAATGGTCCTAACCATCTGGATTTCAGTTTTTCTGGAAATTATCTCAATCTTGTATTATATAATACAACTTCTTGTCCATGTTCAAACTTTTTTTAATAACCTTTCGATCATATCATATTTTCATTTTCTCTTTATAGATTTTTGCATTATCATATGCTTCATTTATAATATCCTCAAGTTCATTTAGTTGCATTAATCTTTTATCACTAGTATCTTTTATATTAGAATTAAATTCCTTAATAGCCTTAAATGCTTCATGCTCCAATTTTACTGGTAAGTGGCATGTTTTTCCAAAAATAAGTCTATATGGGGACATTCCTATAAGAGTTTTATAAACAGTTTTGTATGCCCATAACACAGTATCTAATCTTGTAGACCAATCCAATTTTATGGATTTACATCTTTTTCTAAAATTCATTTTATTTCACGGTTTGATATCTCTGCTAGATCACTAGTCTGAGGATGATAAGCCGTAGAGAATCTATGCATAATATCATATTTTTAAATCAATTTCTCGATTCTTTATTCCTAAAATGGGATCCTCCATCTGTAATAATTACTCTTAGCATTCCATATCTTGTAAAAATATTTTTATTTAAAAATTTAGAAACACTTCGAGCATCAAATTTAGGTACAACAATAACTTCAATCCATCTGGACATATAATCAACAAAAAGTAATATATATAAATTTCCAAATAAAGAAAAAAATGGTCCCATAAAATCTAATCCAAAAACATAAAAAACTTCAACTTCCAATTCTTTTATAAATATATCCTACTCGCTGACATCAATCGCATGTTTTAAAATATTCATTAACATCTCTAAAAAGAGTAGGCCAATAAAATTCAGCTTGCAAAATTTTATATGCAGTTCTATTTGTTCTAAAATGTCCTCCAAATTCAGAATCATTTGATTGAGTTTCTTCATAAGGCACACACCTTCTATTAATTAGATCTTTACATTGTTTATATAAATATGGGTCATCCCAAAAATAGAATTTTGAATCATATATAATTATTCTTTAATTATTGATTCTTAATATATGGTGGTAAAATATCACTTACGATATAATTTACTATATTGGCATACCACGGTATATTTATTTCATCAATATAATATAATCATCAGGGAAATTTTCTAAAATTTCATTTGCAAAATTGGTTAATATTTCTTTTCCTAGTCTAGAAAAATGATCAGTTATTTGATTATCCTTTCCCTTTCTATCAATTACAATAAATTAAGACCCTTGCAATAGAATTATCCATCTAATTAATCTTGGTTAAACATCCTTCTTTTGCATGAAGTATTTGATAGCAGAATGATCTGTATGCACTATACATTTTGTTCCAATCAAGTAAGGTCTAAGTTTATCGAAGGCATAAACAATAGCCTACAACTCTCTTTCAGTAGTAGTGTAATTAATTTTAACATTATTTAGAGTTTTACAGCATAATATATTACTTTCAAAACTTTTCTGTGTCTTTGTCCTAAAATAGCTCCAATAGCGTAATTACTAGCATCACACATTTTTTCCAATGGTTTCTCCCAATCAAGTGGAACTATTATAGGTACAGTGATTAATTTTTCTTTTAACAGCTCAAATGCTTTTATGCATTCCTCATTAAAATCAAATTTTGTATCTTTTTCTAAAAGTTGGCATGATGGCTTAGTTACTTTTGAAAAAAAAAATTTATAACACCTGTAGAAACCAGCATATCCTAGAAAACTTCTTACCTCTTACTGTAGTAGGAGATGATAATTTTTCAATAACTTGAATTTTTGCAAGAGCTACTTCCATTCCTTTTTCAGAAATTTTATGCCTAAGTACAATTCCTCATGCAACCATAAATTGACATTTTTTCCAATTTAGTATTAGGTTGATTTTTTTACATAATTCAAGAATTTTTTCTAAGTTATTTAAACATAATTCAAATGAAGTTATGATAGATTGAGGCGCTAATGAATTTAACCAAGCTTTAGCTTTATCCCTTAATGAAAAAGAAAAAAATCTAAGCCTAACAACACCATTAGACACTTCATCATATTTAAAAGTAGCACATATTTTAAGAAAACTAGCAAGATGGAAGTTAGGATCTTCAGTAGGTGTTCCTCCAAACTGATTATTTTGTATCATTTGGATAATAGCAGTTTAAGCTAAAATGTATTAGCAGTAACGTCAGGATTTTGAATAGTTAAGTGAAGTTCATCCGTTGTCGGATTAACATAATCTTTTAATGGTCTTTGTCGATTTTCATTTATTTGATTATCTAAGTTATTCTTGATTTCATTTAAATGTTAAATTTCTTTTTATTATTTTCAATTTTTTCTAATAGTACGTTCTAATTCCAAACCGTAAGGTACTAAACCTTCAGATCAAATATTTCACATAAACAAATATAATAAGCAAAGAAAATTTTCTTAAAATACTCTTAAATATATATAGTTATATATTTTTTGAGTTTTTGATTTTATATATATTTTTTATTTTTTATTTTTTATCTCTAAACTTCCTAATTTACCAAATCTATTTAATTTACATTTACCTTCCTTAGCAACGGTGCCAAACACTTGGTCCCATAAAATATAATTTTTTAAAATTTCCAAAATTACTCTGCTCTACAACGGTACCAAAAACTTGATGTGGTATTTTATGAATAATAGCGTTAAGCACTTAATGTTGGGATTCTACGCAAGTATATGTATCATTATCAAGTAATATAAGAATTTTTATTTATGCCCCAAATGTTGATCCCACGAGGAAGGTTTAAATTTGAAATGATAAATTAATTAGAAAATTTACGGAAATAAAACAAAATTACTGTCACTAATTTCAAATATTTGAGATACTATTAGAACTAAATTATTAACTACTAATAAAATTTAAATGTAAAGTTTAAAATAGTAACTACTAAACAATGTTTATGTGATGAAGTTTTCTACTATGAAAAGCATCTTTCCCACTACAATGAGTTTTTTAGTGAAATGAGATGAAATAAATGGTTTAAATATGCATTGTGTTAAATAGGAGCAATTTTAATTCTCCGCTGATTCAGTGTTATAAAAAAATTATTGGCTAATCTCAGGTTTAGTCCCTAATTTCGTGGTTAGGCTAGGAGGATAGTGGCTCTCACTCCAGAGCTCCCACTTCCCTTCCCCTGAAGGCTAACTCTCGCTTTTGTTCTTAAACACTAAGATTGAATTGGGTACTTTAGTCTGTCACCCTAAAAATCTCTAATTATACACCCAATAATGTATATCTCTCCATTTATTTGCACTTAATTCCATGAACGAAACACTCCTCCATGGAATTAAATGTGATTCTCACTCTATTGTAGAACTCATACTCCATTTTCTGGATTATATGTTTCACAACATATTTTAATAATTCAATTGGCTAGATAGAAAGGTAAATTAAGAACGGAGTTGAAAAACCATCATAATTTATTTTTTATTTTAACATTGACGCATCCAAATTATCTCTTCATTTCACCATATCTCAAAGTATGGAGAAAGATAAAAGAAACTACTTAGACTTCATGAGAAAGATACAACAAAACACAAATTTCATATATAAAAGAAAGTTTATACAACAATAATAAACAAAGAACACTTATCTGAAACTCTTTCTCAAAGCAAATCCTTTGTAGCAATAATAATAAACAAACAACACTTATCTGAAACTCTTTCTCAAAGTAAATCCCTTATAGCCTGCCTCCCTAGAAAAAAATAGGAAGAAGACATCTCTCACTTCTCTTCCTTTCACTCTTAGAGAAGAAATCACACTTAAACTCACCACAAAAACTCAAAAATATAAAGAAAATAAATTACTAATGGTATGGAATGGTGTGGATGAAAGTGGAAAGCGCTTGAAGGTTGCAAAGGGGCGCGATGGAGAGCCTTTTCTGATCAATTTCGGCTCTAGATAGAGCCTAAGGTCGGTTTTCCAATAGCTGCATCAAAAAACTCTTCAAAAAGTGTCCAAATCCATCAAATCTTCTAGAAATAGGGTCTGCACCGACACTGGCACCGTCTTCTAGATAGAGCCTAGGGTCGGTTTTCCGATAGCTGAATCAATTTATGAAGCATGGAAAAGATTTAAAGATCTCCTTAGAAAACACCATGCATTTTTGGATTGGTTAATAATTCAAACTTTTAATAATGGATTGGTTGCATCTCTTATAATGATAATTGATGTTGTTGCTGATGGATCATTAATGTCAGAACCATTTGATGAAGCATATTTTTAATTGAATTGATGGCTACTAAAATTTTCAATGGACCTCTTAAAAGGTAAATCCTAAAGGAGCAGCCATGACTCATAATTCTGATGCAATTTCTATGTTAGCTGCAAAAATAGCTGTTATATTGAAGAAGATAGATCAATATGGAATGAATTATTCTCAGACATCACATGTGCTTGAGGAAAATTCATTGGGACAAATGATAGAATCACAATCTTCTTATGAGACCTTAAATGCAATATATAATTGTTCTAATAATCTATGTCAGTTATTATAATCTCGGTTGGAAGAATTATCCAAATTTTTGTTGGAGTAATAATAATTTTAATGCTGCAAATCCATAATGGGGAAACAACGCTATGAACCCATTGAGAAACTCCAAAAATCAAGGAAATCCATCTTATAAACCTTATTATCCTCAAGGATTTAATTATTTCTAGAGTAAAGAGAAAATTTGTTAATGGAAGAGATGATATTGCAAATGGGGAGTCAATTACAAAGTCAATGAGCTGCAATTAGAAACATGAAAAATCAATTGGGATGTATTGCTACCGCACTTAGCAATAGACCTCCAAGAACTTTGCCTAGTATATTGAAGTAAAACCTAAAGATCATAATAAAGAGCAAATTAAGGATATTCAACTTAGAAGTGAAAAAGAATTATAAAACAGAGTTCAAAAAGAAGTGGAAGTTGAAGTTGAAAAAGATGAGGTAGAAAATGAAAAATTTGGTGAAAATTTTAATTATAAGTCAGAATATCCTATTAAACCAATGAAAATTACTGTAGAAAGACCACCACCTCCATTTCCTCAAATATTTAAGTAGAAAAATAGAGATAACCAATTTTCAAAATTTTTAAAAATATTAAGGAAGTTAACGATTAACATTCCATTTGTTGAAGATTTGGAACAAATGTCAAACTATGTGAAGTTCATGAAGGATATACTTAATAATAAAAGGAAGTTTGTAGATACCGAGACGGTTGCACTCAGTGAAGAATGTAGCACTATAATTCAGAAAAAAGCTTCATGAAAAACTCAAAAATCCTGGAAGTCTTACAATTCTTTGTGCTATTGGCGAAAGATTTTTTGGAAAAGCTTTATGTGATTTAGGAACCAGTATTCATCTTATGCCGTTATTAATTTTCAGAAGGTTGGGCTTAGGAGATATTTCACTTACGATTGTAACACCTCAGTTAGTTGATCGTTCGATTACATATCCTAAAAGAGTTATAGAAGATGTTTTGGTAAAAGTTGATAAATTTATCTTTCCTGTGAACTTTATTGTACTAGATATGGAGGAATATAAAGAAATTCCTATCATTTTAGGAAGACCATTCTTGGTCACTAGAAGAGCTTTGATAGATGTGCATAAAGGATAGCTAACTATAAGAGTTACTGATCAATAAGTTACATTTAATATTACAAAATCAAAAAGAAACCCTACAAAAGAGCAAGAGATTGAATGCTTCAAAATGGATATTAATGAATATCTAAGCCATGAATATTTTAAAAAGACATTTGAAAGAGAATTTGAAAAGTAATATATGGAATATCAAGATGAGGATAAAACTCAAGATGAATCTATGGAAGTGAATAAAGAAGATTTGGATTTTGTTCATGAAAAATTTGAAATGTTAGATCCTACAGAAAGTAATAAGAATCTGATGTCATCTATTGAGAAAACTCCTGAACTAGAACTAAAAACACTTCCTACACATTTGAAGCATGCATTCTTAAGAGATTTATCTACAGTACCTATTATAGTACCCTCAGAATTAACAGATGAGTAAGAACAATAGTTATTGCAAACTTTGAGAAGATTTAAAAAAGCCTTTGGATGGACATTAGCTGATATTAAAGGAATAAGACTTTCAATTTGTATGCATAGAATTTTTTTGGAAGATCAAAATGAACCAAGAGCTGATCCTAAAAAAAGATTAAATCCTATGATGAAAGAAGTTGTTAAGAAAAAAATTTTAAAATGGTTCGATGTTGGAATAATATATCATATTTCAGATAATGCTAGGGTAAGTCCAATTCACTATGTTTCAAAGAAAGGAAGTGTGACTGTGGTGTCAAATGAGAATAATGAATTAATACCAACAAGATAAGTCACTGGATGACAAATCTGCATAGACTATAGAAAATTAAATTCTGCCACCAGGAAGGATCATTTTCCATTACCTTTTTTGGATCAGATATTGGATAGGTTGGCTGGGCATAGATATTTTTGTTTTCTAGATGGATATATTGGTTATCACAAAATACCTATAGCTCTAGAGGATCAAAAGAAAAAAACATTTACTAGTCCTTATGGAACTTTTACTTTTTGGCAAATGCCTTTTGGATTATGTAATGCGCCTGCAAAATTTCAAAGATGTATGTTGTCAATTTTCAGTGATTTAATTGAAGAAGGGATTGATGTCTTTATGGATGATATTTGTGTGTTTGAAACTTCATTTGAAATATGCCTACATCATTTAGAGTAAGTTCTTGAACGATGTGAAAAGACTAATCTTATATTGAACTCGAAAAATTTTCAATTTATAGTTGCAGTAGAAATTGTGCTTGGGCATTAAATTTCAGAAAATGACATAAAAGTAGATCCTACGAAAATTCAGGTTATATCAAACTTACCTCTGCCTACTAATGTAAGAGGAGTTCAGAGTTTTTTAGGACATGCTGTATTTTACTGGCGATAAATTAAAGATTTTTCAAAAATTACTAAACCTTTATGCCAACTTCAGGAAAAAGATATAAAATTTGATTTCAACCAAGATGTCTTCAAGCCTTTGAAATTTTAAAAGAAAAATTGATCACTGCTCCTATAATTGTTTCACCTGATTAGGAGAAACTTTTTGATTTAATGTATGATGCTAGTGATTATGCAATTGGAGTTGTATTAGGATAGAGATATGATTAGATTTTTAAAGTTATATACTATGCTAGTAAGACTCTTAATGATGCCTAGATTAACCAAACCACCACTGAAAGAGATTTGTTAGCCATTGTGTATGCTTTTGATAAGGTTAGGTATATAATTGGAGCTAAATTTTTTGTGCATACTGACCATTCGGCTATTGAATATTTGATGCAAAAGAAAGATGCGAAACCATGATTAATTAGATGGGTACTTCTGATGCAAGAATTTGATTTTGTAATAGTCAATAGGAAAGATATTGATATTCAAATTGTTGAATATCTATCTAGGCTAGAACAAGAAGAAACACTTGACATGAAAAAGAAATTAATGAAAATTTTCCTGATGAACAACTTTATACTGTAAAAAGATGGGAAATATCTTGGTATGTTGATATTGTAAATTATATTGTTAGTGGTATTTTATCATATGAATTAAAAAAATAATAGGAAAAGAAATTCATTCATGATGCAAAGTCTTATTTTTTGGATGACCCATATTTATATTAACAATACAAATATTTAGTAATCAGAAGATTTGTGCCTTACAAAGAAATTCAAAAAAATATTCAGAAATGACATGATTCTGAATTTGTACGACGATTTGGGACTGATATAATTGTTCATAAAATTTTGTAATCTGGAATTTATTGATCTACTCTATTTAGAGATGTTAATATATATATATATATATATATATAAACATGTGATTGGTGTCAGAGAGTANCTGACATGTAAGTCGATTTATTTGGGGATTTGGAAGAAGGTGGAGGTGTTTGTGGGGCACAACGGCAGCATATAAGTCGATTTATAGTTTTTGAACAATAAACATACATAAAAGCCATATTTTAGTGTTTTAAAAAATAACTCGATTAGTTTTTAAAAATAGTAAACAAAAAATTCTAGTCAAATTGGTTTTGCCCAAAAATTTAATACAAAACAAGTACTATCAAACATGACGAGAATATATATATATATATATATATATCCAGGGGGGACATTTACATACATACCACGCAATTCTTATGTATTACATATCTATCACCTAAACAATCATATCGAGATTCATTAATCTTTCACATCAAAAGACCACTATGATTAACTTTTTGAAAGTGAAATACATCTCTTCATGCATAGGTTTATGACATCAAGGTTTGTGTGTTATAATTGTAAATACATAAGAATTATGTGGTATGTAAGTAAATTTCTCTTTTCTCTTCCTTTCTAACCCAATTAAAACTCATGGAGTTTGAAGCTTACTTGTATTTCCTTACTGGTGTAGTTTCATGCAAGCTGCATAGATCCATGGCTGAGACAGCAAGGAACTTGCCCTGTCTGCAAGCACAGAGCTGGTGGTGTGGGGCACAACGGCAGCAGCGGCGGCAGTGATGCTGGTGAAATGGATGCTTCTTCTTTGGTTTAGTACCGTTGGAAAACTTACCGAGAACACACACTCCATGATTGCAGAAGAATTGATTCAATATTGTTATTGGGTGCTCCATGGAAGCATGTTTTTGACCTCCACTGTATAGTAGTTTACGCATACTATTTGAACTATAGTGCTCCATAGACGTGCTTGAACTATACTGCTGCTTTTATGCCCGGCCTTGCACAGTTTTAACCAAACGGTTTATTGGAGCTTCAGTACTTTTTATATTTATTTTGACTGAAAAAAAATAATATAATAAAAAAAACTGAATCTTGCCGTGGATTACCAAAAATATATCTCTTGATATTGTATAAAAAATCTATCTATTTGAAGACATTTTATGGGATATAAACTCTTTAAAAATACAACAATATGATAACAACAGCTCAAATTTTAAAGTTAATGATAAGAAGTGCATGTTGAATTTTTTGGTGGTAGCATGGGGGAGCCAACACCTCGTGTAGGCAACTTGATTTTCAAATTGGGGATGGATGTAAATGATAAAGCTAGCTGAATCTTGCAATTTAAATTCACACAGTTCTTACTGCCATGAATAAGAAAGCTAGAGCAAGATTTTTCATTTTATCATAATTAGTATTGTGGCAAGCATTATTGTCATTCAGTGAAGTACGTGCATCTTCTAAATTTAATAATTAGCAATATTGTCATTCAGTGAAGCAACTTAGATTTGCTTGTTAAAAATTTAGGAGCTGTTAATAAGAAGGAAATTTTGTTTAGATTTACAAACAAAGCACAAATTTTGCTACATTTCAAGATCTAACACCTAAAATGTGTCGTATTGTAATGGCATGAAAATATTAAATTCTTACTCACAATATCACTAATATTAACTCTAGACGCCAAAAATATCAACTCGAATCTCAAAGTCATGAGATGACTCAAATGAAGGTCAAGCAAACAGTGCGCCCTACCACCGTCTTGGCAAGGAAAATTCGATCGGTCTCGCGAAAGACTCTAATGAAGGATCAAGCCTGCAATCCCAACTGACCAGGACACACGTCTGAGTGCCCAATCGCAAGAGACCGACCGATCCACAACGAAAGAGATCGCAGCACGGCCGGGCACCTTGACCGACCGACAAGCATGCCGAAGGGCACAATCGCCACTTGGTCGGTCGTCTTAATCTACTGATATAAAGCTAGTCGGTCTGCCGATCACTGTCATAATTGAAATTCAAATTGCACTACAAATTTGACATGAAATTCTTTCAAATAATTTGCGCTTTAATCCCATTAAGAACGACTTTCATAACTGTTTCTTCTTTTTGGTAATCGTACTATATACATCCCCAAGCAAAAAATACAAATAGAGAGGCCTCTCCCTCGACTTTTGCAACAGTGAATTCAAGGTGTACTCTACTCTCACTCCTCATCTCTTTCATCTGACTCTAACTCTCGGGGTGTGATTCACAAATGACAAATTAAAATTCAAAATTAACGATTTTTAAAGAAACATGCTAATGCATTCCTTTGTTTTAATATATTAGAGATATTAAAAATTACATATCAAATATATTTAAATTTATAAAAAAAATTATGCTGTGTATGTAAATTCCCAAATATTTAATATCTCCAAGTTTTACCCACCCCTCACTAGGGCTGTAATCATGCCGAGCCGAGTATATCATTATTAAGATTTGGTTTGGTATAATTATATGTTGTTCATGTTCGACTTAAACTTGTGTCGATCTTTTATATATTGTTCAAGTTTGATTTGTTCTACTTTTTCAATGTTTAAACTTAGATTTATTTATGAAAAATGAACAAAAATTTAAACGAGTTAAAATTTAAAATGACAATCGGTATTCATATAAAAAATTTAATAAATAATTTTGCAATTCTAATCATATCTAGTAATTTGTTGATTATGAACTAAAAAATTTTTAAACTTTACTAAACATCTACATAATTATTAGTGATAGGAGCGCATTAACCCAAATTTTGTAAATGGAAGAACTAAGTAGATCCTAAAAATTATGGATGAGCTTTTACTTAATCATATTAATAAGAAAATAATAGCAACACAAAAATTTACATTATTGTTATTGATAATTGCAATGTGATAGTTATAAAAAATGAAGTCATTACATTTAAGGCTATAAAAACTCAACAAGAAAAATCTTTTATGATACTCTCTTTAACGGTAAAAATCTCTTTCTAAATTACAATTCACATATTATTAAAATAAATATATAATTGATAACCAAACTAAAAATATTATTGATATAATAATATTTTACAATTAAATCTATAATTTAAAAAATTACAAGTAATTAAATTTTATTATATATATATATATATATAATACGATTTATTATTGAGTTTAATATAAATTATTTGAGAAGATTTGTTTCTCAACAAAAACAACATATTTCATACATGTACAATCTATTTAAACTTCTAATTTTTAAAAATTATTCAAAATTTTAACAAGCCTAGTCAAATTGAGTTAAAGTTGTTCATCCACTGCATTGTTCATTTAATGCCCTACCCTGATTCGAGTCAACGTCTTCTCTCACCCGAATCTGGGCTTGAGCTCACCAACTACCTGTTATCGACGGCGACCTACCACCCAATCCAATCGATCATCCTTCTTGCTCTTCTCACCGGAACCCTCGCCAATGCCGCTTACTTTTATTCCCATGCCTCTGGCCACCTAATCCGTGGAACGGGGGCATCTTGAGCTAGATATGGGCCGGGATCGGGAACACGCCGCCACGGCCGAGGCCGGTGGGCGTGGAGGCCGATTAGAGCTGAATAGGCCCAGATACGTGACACTGCCGATCATTTTGGTGCTTGCCTTGATCGGGTATGTTTACTACATGACTATATTCGGCGTGATAGAGGATTGGTTAGGGCTGAGAACGGCGTTGGGATTGGGGAACGCCGCCATCTTTACAGCGCTCGCGATCATGTGCTTAACTACATATGCGATTGCGGTTATCAGAGATGCTGGCCACGTCCCTTCATCTTTCATGCCCGACATAGAAGATCCTCAGGTTGTGGTCCACGAGATCAAGAGGAAGGTGCGTGTTGCTAGCTTAGATTCATCGTTTTTGTTGTTTGGTAACCCAGTAAAATCTGCAAGAATGCAATGGGTTGCAGGGGGTGTAGCGAGATTGTATGGAATCTTTCAGATACTTAATTGAATTTTTGGTATTGATGCAGACATCTCCAAATTACTATGTTGAGTGTTCTCCGAGACATCTGAGTACTNACAGTAAAATCTGCAAGTATGCAATGGGTTGCTGGGGATGTAGCGAGATTGTATGGAATCTTTCAGATACTTTATTGAATTTTTGTATTGATGCAGACATCTCCAAATTACTATGTTGAGTGTTCTCCGAGACATCTGACTACTGTTATTTATACTTACTGTCTGCGCTTGGAAGATGAATTCATAATTTACATTTCTGTTGCTTTTATCTCTCATGCTATTAAAGTTGAGCCCTTGAATGCATAAACTTTGGAGTTAGATAAAGGATGAGTTAAAGCCATAGATCAAAGATTATTATTTTTATTTTTTTTATTGTTTAGACAGAGAATGGGCATGGTAAATGATGCAGCTGTTCCAAAAATGGATGCGAACCGCCCAGATACACATAGCTGTTTATCTTTATTTTTTGTCTTAGTTATTTCCAAATAGACCACTTATGTTATTTTTATTTTCTTAATTAACTGTAATGGTGGAGTGGTTCCCTCAAGTTTGTTAGCTACGGACCATCATCGCTGCTCCTTTGCTATAGGGGAGTGGAGGTGTGGGTGGTAGAGCACTTTTTATATTTCTTCATTTTGGAATTTCAAAAACTTCAGTTTCATCATCATCTTCTTTTCTTCCTTGTCTAGCTGTTCTGGGTTTTTGATCCATAGGTGTTGCACCAGATTGGCATAAGAGCTTCAGGAATGGCGGACAACGGCAACAACTCGGCATGTGATGGCGATCGTAGCTGGGAACTCTTAGGGGAATCACAGGTATGTCTGGAACAACGGGTGGACAGCCTGAGAATTCCAACTCTTTGTCACAGAATTGTGGTGGGAGCTTACAGCTTATTCACAATGGAGGATCGATACTTCCGACAACCGCACCAGTGGTTGTGGCACGCACACCATGGACCGGGGACACCACTATTGGGAATCACATTCGTCAATCTTTTCAGGAAAACAACCTTTCTCTGCGTTTGGAACAAGTTTGTATCGGCGGCGGTCGACTCCAATCGCAACCCTCCCGCTTCTACGATTTCGATTCTAGTGAAGACGACCTGCTCGATGAAAATCCAACTCGCATTTGCCAAGGTCAGGATCATCTTTACAATGACTATAAGGTTAAAATTGATATTCCTTATTTCGATGGACACCTCCATATTGAAGGCTACTTGGATTGGGAGCAAACAATGGAAGCATTCTTCGAGTATATGGATGTCCATCCTGAAAAACAAGTGCACTATGTTGCTTGTCGTTTGAAAGGAGGAGTATGCGCATGGTGGCAACAAGTGGTTCAAACTCCATTGAGAGAAGAAAGAAGACCAATTAGAAGCTGGGTTCGGACGAAGCAGCATTTGCGCAACCATTTGTTGCCATCAGATTATGAGCAAATTCTCTATGTTCTATTCCAACGATGCACCTAGGAAAATCATTCTGTTAGTGCTTACACGGAAGAATTTTACCGTCTTAGTGCTCATAATGATCTCCGTGAGTAATCAACATATAGTCACTCGTTACATTGGTGTGTTAAAAGACACAATAGAAGATAAATTTGAAATGAATATTTTTTGGCCACTTTCACAAGCTGTCAATAATGCTTACTAGGCCGAACTATAGTTAAACTGAACTCCACGTTTTTTAGCCATTGAAAAACTGTTGCCAAATCATCCGTAGATGGTGGTAAGGGACCTTTTTAGAATTACCGACCTATCTTTGCCCCTACACCCAATTTGGTTGTTGGATTTAGTTGAGGAGATGCTAAAGCAAGTGGCAAATTGACATCTCATAAAGATAGTTTATATCTGCAACTGTGGCCTATGAAGTGTTTCATATGTTTCCAACCCGGACATCGATTTAATGAATGTCCGAACCGAAGGCAAATTCAAATTGTAGAAGGGGAAGATGATAGTGATGATGAATTTCATGATCATAATCCATTCAAAGAAGGTGAAGTGGAAGAGATTCCTGCAGATGAAGGGGAGACCTTAAATTGTGTCCTACATAAGGTACTACTTGCTCCGAAACAAACTATTAAATCCCAACACAATACTATTTTATGAGCCAGATGCACTATTGGAGTTAAAGTATGTGAATTAATTGGTGACAGTGGGTATATAGAGAATGTGGTATCTAAATCAGTTGTAAAGTCACTCCAACTAAAAACGATCAAGCATCCAAAGCCATACAAAATTAGTTGGATTAAAAAAGGAGCTGAGGTTACGGTGACCGAACTATGCAAAGTGACATTTTCTATTAGGAAGAATTTTATTTGCGATGTTGATTGTGCTGTTATTGAGATGGATGTTTGTCATCTTATTTTGGGTAGACCTTGACACTTCAACATGGGCGTTTGGTATGTTGGGCGCTCGAATGTCTACACTCTTGAATGATATAACAAGAATATTCGATTGTTACCTTCTACTTCTTTTCCAACTTCTTGTACACCAAACAAATCCACATATATGGTTGTCTCAGGCTCCTAGTGTCTAACCGATTACTCCAAACATGAGGGGGCTTGTGCCATTTTCATCATCCATTCAAGACCTCCTCTGCGAGCCATTCAACACCATATCGATTTAATTTCGGGATCCAATTTACCGAATATTGCTTATTGCTGCAGGAGTCCCAAGGAACATCAGAATTCAAGAGATAATAGAAGATTTATTACAGAAGAACTTCATCCGCCATAGCTTGGTTCCTTGCGCGGAGCCGAAATTGATCGTGCCCAAGAAAGACGGTTCTTTTAGGATGTGTATCGACAACCGCACCATCAATAAGATCACGATAAAATTTCGCTTTCCAATACCTCGTATGGAAGATTTATTAGATAAACTTGCAGGAGCTGCCATCTCCTAGTTGGATTTGAGGAGTGGATACCATCAGATCCGTATCTGCCAGAGTGATGAATGAAAAATGATAATGTCAAAACCAGGGAAGGTCTACAAATGACTAGTGATGCCTTTTGGTTTGCGCAACGCTCCTAGTATTTTCATGAGGCTAATGCATGAAGTTTTAAAAACATCTCTTGGTCAGTGTTGTGTCGTCTATTTTGACGATATTCTTGTGTATAATAAGTCACTTAAAGAACACTTGGGACATTTAAAATCGTTGTTCAACACTCTCCGAAATCCTAAATTATTTCTGAATTTAGAGAAGAGTGAATTTGCCTCAACGGAAGTTCATTTCTAGGCTTCATCGTAGGGCAAGCAGGTGATAAGGTGGATCCTAAAAAGGTAGAGGCATTCAATCATGGCCAACTCCCAAGTCAGTTACGTAAGCTCCTAATTTCCATGGACTTGCCAATTTTTACAGGCGTTTTATAAGGAATTTTAATACTATTGCTGCATCGTTAACTGATTGTCTTAAACAAAAAAGATTTTCATTGGGGGTCCAGAACAATAACAGAGCTTTCAAAATTTGGAAAAAAAACATTCAAGTTAAGCTCCTATACTTAGTATTCCATATTTTGCAAAGCCCTTCCAAGTTGAATTTGATGCTTCAACGGTAGGAATTGGCGCAGTTCTATCATATGAAGGAAAGTTGGTAGAGTTCTATAGTGAAAAACTGAGTACGACACGCCAAAGGTGGTCCACATATGAGCATGAACTATATGCAGTTATTCGGGCATTAAAAACTTGGGAGAACTACTTTTTGCATCAGAAACTCGTTATATTTAATGACCATCAACCCTTACTATTCTCACAATCGCAGAAAAATCTCAATCGAATGCATAAACGATGGGTTATATTCCTGCAAAAATTTAGTTTTGTGGTGAAACACCTTGCCAATCACACCAATCATGTAGCTGACACTTTGAGTCGCCGAGCAAGCTTATTGTTCACAGTCCAAACTAACATCACAAATATGGAAAGTTTGCGAGATTTATACCATGAAGATGAAGATTTCTCAGTTGTTTGGATGAATTATTATCACAGAGGAGGATTGATAGTCCATGCCGGTAGTTTTGTGTGTCAACATTATAATGGCACCAGTCAAAATACTAGTCTTTACTTACCATTACCTATTCCAGATGCCATTTGGGAGGATCTTGGCATCGACTTTATTTTGGGCCTACCTCGCATCAAACGAGCATCCAATCCCGTCATGATAGTTGTTGATCGATTTTTCAATGTTGCTCGTTTCATAGCGTGTAAGAAAACTTATGATGCTTCCAATGTTGCTAAACTCTTCTTTAAAGAGATTGTATGCCTACATGGCATTTTAAGGAGCATTACTTCAATTTTTGGAGAAAATTGTGCAAACAACTCAAGTCTGATCTCCGATTAAGTTCAACGAATCAACCGCAAACGGATGGACAAATTGAAGTTGTCAATCGATCTTTCAAAAACATAATATGTTGTATTGCAGACAGCTAACAAAAACAATAGGAAGAATTTTTGGGGAAAGCAAAACTCGCTTTTAATTTTTGGTTAATCGTTCCACTGGTCGCTCTCCTTTTAGCATTGTTAATTCCAAAGAACCGAACCACTTAGTGGATGTTGCCGTCATTTCAAAACCAAAAAGCAGCAATGCCTAAACATAGCTGAACAATTTTGAATCTATGCTGCGAGAAGTCAGATAAAATGACAATTTCGTAACAACACTACGAACAACAAGCTGATAAATCCTAAAGGCAAAAAATCTTTCAAGAAGATGATCTAGTTATGGTGCAACTTTGCAGAGATTGTTTCCCAAAAGTAGTATATTCAAAATTAAACCANGCAACTTTGCAGAGATTGTTTCCCACAAGTAGTATATTCAAATTTTAAACCACCGCAAGATTGGACCTTTTCCTATTAGGAAATGCATCAACTATAATGCTTATGTTCTTAAACTTTCCGCAGATCTCAACATTTCATCTACATTTAATGTGTCCAATCTCTAAGCTTATCATCCACCTAACGAAGTGATAACGCGGATTTATGAACTCGAGTTGAGTTCCTCTGAGATGAAAGAGAACTGATGCAACTATACCAGAACTGGACGAACCTCCCAAATACACATAACTACTTATCTTTATTTTCTTAGTTATTTGCTAATAGACCACTTATGTTATTTTTATCTTCTTAATTACCTATTATGAGGGGAGTGGTCCCCCACAAGTTAGTTAGCTACGGACCATCATCGCTGCTCCTTTGCTATGGGGGAGGTAGAGTACTTTTGATATTTCTTCATTTTGGAATTACAGAAACTTCTGTTTCATCTTCTTCTTTTCTTCTGTCTTGCTGTTCTTGGTTTTTGATCCATAGGTGCTGCACCAGTAAATTTGTATCTTTGGATTGCATAACTTTTGAAGAAGAGAAGGGCTTGTATCAGAAGTGGATATCTAAGATTTAATTTTTGATTCTCGAAGATGCTAATAAAGTCAAATCGTCTTCATTCTTTTTAATAGGATATTTATAAGCATTTTGTTTTCCATTTATGAAAATCTTTTCACTTATGCATCAGAATAATCCACAAAGAAGGGTGATGTCTAGAAAGTAGATGTGAAGATGATCAAGGGGCCTCCTCTGCTCTTCTATTTAGCATTGTCATAGACATTGTCGTAGAAAGCATGGACATCCCATCTTTGCTATGCTGGTGAAGAGTAGAAGAACCTTCTGTAGCAGCATATTGTAGGTTTGAATTGGATGAACCTCCAAATTTTTCTTTGACCGCTTGTAAAGTTTATCCAAGTGCAAGTATGGATGGCTTAGAGAAGAGGTTATGCCCTAGCATTGTTGAAGATGTGGTCATAGAAGGCATGAACTTTCACAGTCTTGCTTTGTTGGTAAAGGAGTAAATGAGTCTTCTATATAAGCATTTTATATGATTACGTGATCTTGAGTTTATAGAATTTGTTGAGTTTCTATATAAGCATTTTATATGATTATGTGATCTTCTTGAGTTTACAGAATTTGTTGAGTGGATTATTTTCATTAAGCTAAATTTTATTGAATCACGTAGTATTTTCTGAACCCCTTGTCTAGCTCCTTCACCTGCTAGTGTGGATTGCTTAGAGAAAAAAGCTAGATCTCTTAAGTCTCAAAGATCATGAATGTCCACACTCTTGCTCTGCTGGTTAAGAAGCAGAAGCGTCTTCTATCGAAGCATATTGTACAAGTGAATAACTTTCTTCAGTTCTGTAAGTATGGACAGCTTATATTAAAAGCTTGATTAACACAATGGTGAGATATGTGCTTCGAGCACAAAAATGGAGATCCATGGATCCCATTTTGAAGGTTTGAGAAGGGATTCTTTGTGGTTGATACTAAGCCAAATGAGTTGAATTGTTATTTTGAACAAGGAATTATGAGCTATTGTAAAGAAAATCTGTCCAAATGGTAAGAAAGTTCGATTTTTGATATCAAATGAATATTGAATATCTGGAATTAGACCTATATACCATGTAAAGTCTTCGTCACCTCTCTCTCAAGATGCTTTTAGATTTTAACTTTCCAACACTCTGTTTAACATGCTTGAGAAAATTACAATGATGGTGGTCAGACACTGTTTGCCTACCCAACGAAGGTTGACTGATGAAGAGTTTGTTATTGTCAACTGGAGAATAATATGAGGCGTTCAAGGAAGAAGATGTCCATCTCGGCTGCAAGAAGTCAAGGAACCTAAATGTTGCCAAGCGTTGGGAGGTCAATAGAGGTCTTTGAGTTGACATGATGTTGGGACATGCCATTTATATGCCTCTTAGGAAGGATGTATACTATTCAATCTTTGTTGTATTTTCTCTTTCATTTTTTCTTGTACCCTTTTTTGAAATGAATGAATTTTATTCTCATTTCAATTGAGTTGTGCATACTCTTGGGGGGGAGGAGGGCGCGGGTCCTGTCCTGATGGACCGGTCAGTCCCCTTGGAGTTCCTTTCCTTTTCCTCCCCTTCTTGTTTTTCCTTCCTTTCTTGCCTCCCTAAATCTTTCATAATTTTATAACCTTTCCTGAAAACTAAAATTTGATTTTATTTTCCTTCTAATTTTAAAACGCTTGCATTAAATCTGAAATATGATTTTATTTCCTTACCTATTTTAAAAGTCTTGCTTAAATTCTGAAATATGATATTATTCCTTTCCTATTTTAATATTTCATAATGTTGAGTCAATTCTTTTATAAGTAGGAATTCTTGTGTCTAGGGTAAAAGTCTTGTTTTCCAAATCTGCTTTCAGTTTTATGAATATTTTCCCTCTCGAAGGACTATATTCGACGACAAGGAAGCTGCTCCAGCTCTAACCCTGTCCGAGGTGGTGTTTATCTTCGTTACTCTGACCACGAGGCTGTCTCGCAGTCCGCCACCGTTCCATCCCTCCTCCAGCTCAGCCTTCTACCTCCTTGTCCTCCTACAGCTGTCCGGTTCTCCCTGCTTCCTCATCCAGACCACCGTCCATTTACTCTGTCTCCTCCCAGCAAACCAAGAAACCCCTGGCGGTCCTCCCTGATCAGCACCCACCTCCAGCTGACAATCTCACTGTCTCTTTGTTGTCCTCCCATAGCACCGAAATCCTCTTCTGCCTCCCCAGATTGTCGACAATCCTCTTCCCCTGTAGCTTCTCTGCAGAGTCACAGCTACTGCCGCCTCCCAAGCAACAGTCGCAACCCTTCTCCATCACCGTCAGTGTATCCGCCATCCGTGCCTCCGTTCCTCGGCTCCGACCGCCATCGATGCCTTCGTTCCTCGGTTCTGACCGCCTTTCATGCCTCTGCTCGGCTCCGACCCCCTTTCGTGCCTCTGCTCCTCAACTCTGGCCGCCTTTCTTGCCTCCGCTCCTCAGCTTCTACCTCCACTAGCACTTCCTCTGGGTGCCAGTACACGACGACATCCTCTGCCTCTTTCGGCTGTGGTTTAATGCCTCAACGAGCGCTGACTTACTCTCAATCGATTTCGCTCTGGCCATCACCACAACCCTTGCTCCAGCACCATCTCACCAAACTCCCTCCTTGTCGAGCTTGTTGTATCCTTTGTGTTGAGTTTTTTTGTAATGTTTTGTTTTATGTTTCAATTCACGCAATATCTTTCTTTCTTTGAGTCCACATTGTAATCATCTTTTTAAGTTATAATAAATTCATATATTGCGTCGTGATTTGGGTTAACTCCGGTATCACTTATAATTTCTCTCGAGTCCATTAAATTTGTGTAATGAAGATGATCTGACAAACAATAATTGCAATCCTTTAGTTTTTAGATATTATTGCAAATTTAGATAATAATTTAGTGATTGGAGTTAAGATTAGAGGCATTCAATGTTTTCTTAATGGAATGGCATTGAACAGTGTTGGTCTAAGAACTCAAATTGATGTCTTTTTGACTTCTTATGTATAATTCTAAGCCTCAGAAATTAATTATCGTACGCAACATTTACTAAACATTTCAGGGTGGAGATTTGAGATACTGTCAAAAATGTTCCCACTATAAGCCTCCACGAGCTCATCATTGTCGCGTTTGTAAAACATGTGTTTTAAGAATGGTACATATTTCTACCACCCTTGAAAAGTTTTTGTTTCTATCATTATTTTTTGAAAAATTTGCATATATTGCATTCAATTCTTATGTATATTACTTCAGTGCTTTAAAACTATGCATGAAGAGGTATTTCAATTTTAAAAAGTGATAATAGTGTTATTTTTGATGTGATAGTAAAGATTTGAATACAATATGTGTAAATATGAAAGTTTAGGTGTGATATATGTAAATACATAAGAATTGTGTGCTATGTATGTAAATGACTTTAATTTTTATTTTGCTTTCAAATGTGTTTTGGATGCTCACAGGATCATCACTGTGTCTGGATAAACAATTGTGTTGGCCATGCAAATTACAAGGTTTTCTTTGTTTTCATGCTGTACGCTGTAACGGCTTGCATCCACTCATTGGTATGCGCATCTCTCTTTTTCTTTACAATATTGTCCGTCTATCATCTATCAAGCTGATAAGCTGATCCTTCTTCCAGGCTCTTTTTCTTTGGTTTGTTTATGATGTCCTTAAAGGTCAAATACACAGCGGAGGCTCTCTAAAGACGTCACATGTAATTTGCTACATGGCTATATTTTGTTTACAGAGAAATTTACATACATACCACACAATTCTTGTGTCTTTAGGTATCTAACACCCAAAGTTTGATATTTACACTTTTTAACACCTTGGTGTCATAAACCCATGCATGAAAAGGTGTATTTCACTTTCTGAAAGAAAGTGCTGTGGTATTTTTGATGTGATGTTAATGATTTGACTGGTATGCATGTAATCATGATGTTTAATTGTTAAATATGTTAATACATAAGAATTATGTGATATGTATGTAAATGCGCCTATAGCTTCTTGAATGAATGCATCCTAACTTATTGAATGAATGCATCGACAGATCATTTATGGGGTTCTGCTATTCCCACTAACCCTCGCAGTTAGCATACTTTTGGGATGGCATATCTACTTGGTCGCACATAACAAGACTACAATAGAGGTTTCTGAGACTTTGAATGAAAAAAAAATTAAACGTTATTCGTAAAATAATTTATTTATGAGAAAAATGTCAAAATAATTCCCAAACTCTTTGCAGTGAGTCATTTTGGTCCCAAAGTCTATAGAAGTGTCGATTTTAATCTCTAACTCTTTTTATAGGGATTAAAACAGGGGATTATTTCAGTCAATATTAAAAGTGTCTGAGAACTAATTTGATTCTTTTATAGACATTGGGACTAAAATGTTCCAATTTAAATGGTTAGAAGACTATTTGACACTTTACTTCTTTGTTAATTGTTTCCTTATTTTTGATAAAATTTTTCAGCATTACGAAGGTGTAAGAGCAATGTGGCTTGCAAAGAAATCTGGGAATGTGTATGCACATCCTTATGATCTTGGTATATATGAGAATTTCATTATGGTAGGTTCTATGTTATTTTTTAACTTTTGCTGTCAGGTATACCTGAGGATCATGAATATATTATTACTTGTTTTCTACGGCTAAAGCCTGAAATTGTGGCTTAATTTTCGCATAACTAGGAGACCTTTCTTTTTCTTGTTAAAAAATGTTTGAGTTGGAACTGTTTTTTTCTTCTCTTAGTAAAAATTTAATGTTTAATTTGAAGATGTGTTATTGTTATGGTATGACTCATATACCATATAGGGACAAACGCTGGATCGAAGCGAGCGGAAGAATCTGTCCAAATCGGGAAGTTACGTGAGTTGGGGGTGCGGGGGCAATGCCCTGAGGTACGGTACATGGGTAATGTTGTAATTACGTATTGTACTTAGGGTTTACTTCTGGGGTTATAAATAAGCATGTTAGTAACCCCATGAGGTATCCTTGATTTTTGTATTCTCTTTTCTGAATAGTGAAAAAACTCGCCGCTCTGCTCCCGAGGACGTAGCCATCTTTGCCGAACCTCATTAAATCTTTGTGTTCTTCTGGATTTGTGTCAATCCTGTTTTTCTTCACTCTAATTTTCTCAACAAGTGGTATCTGAGCACAGAGAGAAGAAATCTCGGCGCAAAAAAGATTTTCTTTTCTTTCCGGTGGTTTGCGGCTGTTTAGCGAAGCGGCGGAGTTCGATCGAGATACGGTTTGACGCCAGGCGAAGTCGGCGAGCGAGGCTTCCTTCTCTCGCGACAGGCGAGAGGCTCGGCCGGGGAGTTCGCTCGAAGGGCTTCGGTTGGAGATCGTGAATCGTGAAAAGGAGCGGAGGATTGCCACATAGGGTTTGAGGCAAAGCCGTCCGGCGCGGGAGGCTGCTGGGCCGAGACGGATTCAAGACGAAAGGAACTGGTGGCGCAATTTCCGGTTTCCTTCGCTGAATGGGATTTCCGATTTTCTTTTGGAGGCGATTTCCTTTGATCGCTGGATGAGATTTCTGATTTTGCAATTTCTTTTGCTGATCACTGGATGCTATTTACGAATTTCCTTTGTTGAAAAAAAAGGCAATTTCCGATTTGCTTTGGAAGCTGGAGGAGGAATTGGAAGGAATCTTTTATTTCCATTGCAAAAATATATTTTACTGGAGATATTCCTTGCGGAGGCAGGAAAGGCAATTTCTTCCGATTTGTTGGAGGCGATTTCCCATTAAGCTCTGATTCCTTTGTGGGAGGCAACTGCGGAGAAAAAAGCGGAAGAAATTTGGCTCCGATTTGTTTCTTGTTCCTGGAAGCGGGATATTGGTTTCTGAAGAGTAAGATTGGTTTTCTTTGCTGGAGGCAAAGAAATTTGGTCCCATTTTATTCTTTCGTTGGAGGTATTCCTTGGCGGAATCTTAGTGAACGCAGGTTGAAAAGGCAAGCAATAGGCCAAGAATTTTGAAGTAATTTTTCAGAAAAGTTTCGTTGCAGGTTTAATTTTCAGATGACATTTTCTGGTGCAAAATTCGAGGTGGTGAAGTTTGATGAAACTAGTAACTTCGGACTGTGGCAAACAAAGATGAAAGATCTGTTGGCTCAACAAAGAATCTTGAAAGCTTTGCAGACAGCGAAATCAGATGCCATAGAGGAAGAAGGATTGGGAAGAATTGTAACGAGCGACAACAACTATACGCCTATGCCTGACAGATGAAGTTATGTATCACGTGCTGAATCTAAAATCTCCAGGGGAGATATGTAAGAAATTAGAAACTCAATTTATGGCTAAATCTCTGACGAATAAGTTGTATCTGAAACAAAAGCTGTATGGGCTGAAGATGCAAGAAAGTTTTGATATGACACAACATGTTAATGACTTCAATCAAATAATCACAGATTTATCACGGCTTGATGTGAATATTGAGGATGAAGATCGAGCGATAATTTTGTTGTGTTTTTTGTTTTCTTCCTATGAACATCTGGTGACTACTCTGACATATGAGAAAGAGACTATCAAAGTTGATGAGATTACTGCAGCATTGTTGGCTCACAACCAACGGAAGCAGAATGAAGGGGAAAGCTCTCACGACGACACTTTATATGTCAAGGGTAAGCAGAATTGTGGAAGAAAGAAAAAGGAGAGTTCTGGAAGGCGAAATTCCAGATTGAAGTCCAAAGACAAAAAGTCTATTCATTGCTACAGTTAAAAGGAGCCAGATTATATGAAGAGAGATTGTCCAAAACTGAAGAAGCAAATTAGGGAGAAAAGTGATGCATCATCGAAGTCTGTAAATATGGTGCAGAGTGAAAATTCAGATTACAGTGATGACGATATGCTTTCAGTTTCATCAACTCAGTTCACGGATGCATGAATTCTTGATTCAGAGTGCTCTTATCACATAAAACCGCATCACACAAAAAAATTATAGAGCCGCATCACAAAAAAAATTCACTATTAAGAAAATGAGGAGAATCATATAAATTACACCACACTCGAGTCTTTCCGTGATTTGGAACACTCCAGTGCACTCCTCTTCTATCCTTTGCACATGAGAATTTGAAATCCAACACTCACCAATCAACAAATCCGTCATAATATGTAACAAAACTGCCCAAAATCTGCTACGGGTGCTACAATGTTTTTCTCTCCGGTTTTGAAACTAGACTGGACGTGGATGCTCAGTCTTTCGGGCACTGGGTTGCTGCTGGTCTCAACGCCGCAAGTACTGCCTCGAGGTGCTATGTATGATTTTTTTTTGGGAGCAGTGCTATGGGGGCACGATCCACTTTTGTATTTGAGGGCTCTGAGATGACAATTGATTGACACATTCAGACTTCACATAATAACAAGTATAAAGATGTAGTTTTTCATTATTGTAATAAAGTGCTTAAAAAGAGATGAGCATACTGTATAGAGAACAGAACAATGTGATGATGAAAGCATTAATGGGAAGTCTCTTGTTATTGTCAATGCTGCTTATTGGTAGGTAGTTTCTCACTTATGAGTTGCTATTTTGGTTTTATATATGAGAACTAATTTAGTGTGTAAAGTTTAATGTTAGAGGATCTATATTCATTTTTTATGAACATAGTTTTTTATTTAGATTTAATTATTGAAATCTAACTTCAATGGAGCTGAAGAAGAGCCTAAGATGTCTAATAAGCATAAATCGAACTGAATAAAAACACATGGTTATAAGCCATAATTGAACATGAGCCAACGTCAAACAAAACAAAAAAAAAGTTTGAATGAGCCGATCTCAAGCACTTATCACACTCGTCATTTACCGCCTTGGTTTATCTAAATGTTGTAATTTATTTATTTGTTGATCTCAAGTTCGATCTCATATTTTTATCAGGTGCTTGGATCTAATATTCTGTGCTGGATTTGTCCCACATCAAGCCGCAGCGGTTCTGGTCTCCAGTTTCCCTCATCTTATCACAGCAGGCTTGACACCATGCCAAGATAATACTGGAGTGCCATATGAGTACTGGAGAATTTTTCATAACCAGCAGCAGGGAAACCAATTTTTCTTTTGTTTTTTTAATCCAAATTTCTCTGATTAATGAACCACAATCTTGCTTATATGATTATGTATAGTATTATTAGAGCTACATCATGGAATAGTCAGATGCTGAATAGCTCATCTTTTGAATTTCATATTCCTAACTTGTCTTTTCATATTAGCTAGTTTTTGTTTTTCATTTTTTCAACACTGGAGATTATTGTGCCATTGACATTTGTAATTCATCAGAATTTTTCGGCATTATCCTTCTTTAATAATGAGAACACCGAACCTTACTTTTGTAATTATCTGTGAAATCAGCACGATAAATTCAGTTTCTTAAAAGTTATGTGGCAGCTGGATAACGATTTTCTCAAAGTTGTAGCATTAAGAATGGTTATAGCCGCAAATAAAATAAAAAAAGAAGCCTCCCTATATATATATNGGATGATACTGGAGTGCCAGATGAGTAATGGAGAATTTTTCATAACCAGCAGCAGGGAAAACTAATTTTTCTTTTGTTTTTTTAATCCAAATTTCTCTGATTAATGAACCACAATCTTGCTTATATGATTATGTATAGTATTATTAGAGCTACATCATGGAATAGTCAGTTTGTATATGATGCTGAATAGCTCATCTTTTGAATTCTCATTTTCCTAACTTGTCTTCTCATATTAGCTAGTTTTTGTTTTACATTTTTTCAACACTGGAGATTATTGTGGCATTGACATTTGTAACTCATCAGAATTTTTCTGCATTATCCTTCTTTAATAATGAGAACACCGAACTTTACTTTTGTAATTATCTGTGAAATCATCACCATAAATTTAGAGTTTCTTAAAAGTTATGTGGCAGCTGGATAACGATTTTCTCACAGTTGTAGCATTAAGAAGCCTCCCTATATATATATATATATATATCGTAAAAAAATTATGAAACAATTATTTTAAGAGCAGCCTAAGTTTCTTATTACATAATTACCGAGTTTTAAGAAGCGCAGGAATCGGATATCATCTTAATTGCGATTAAATCTTAAAATTGAATTCTCAAATATTGAGAATTTTTATATTATTTGGGCTTTAAAAAAAAATCCTTTACTAAATTAAAATTGAAATTCGACCTTTATATATCATCTTACAGAAATTTGTAGCATTAAAATATTACAAATATAAAATATAAAATTTAAATATTATATACATACATAGATACATACATGTATACATATATATATAAATTGCGTGGCATGCATGTAAATTTATCAGAAATATCCTTTGAGGGAAAAAAAGAAACAGAAATCCGCTAAGCTAAGAGAACATCCAACCGTGCATTTGTCCAGAAACACGAATCTCAAAAGCGAGTTGTCGACCTTGTCATCTTTTGTCTCCTTC
>JXCR01134491.1:3308-41449 GCA_002079205.1 Phalaenopsis hybrid cultivar
ACGGGAATTTGTCGGCCAATACATTGGTTTCGCAGACCAAACGGATCTCATAACATTCTCTAGTTTATTTGATCGAGCATCACCCTCAATTCTTGTGTTCATCCTTCGGGATAGATACAGGATTTGAGGTAAAACGCTCTTCTATGAAAATTATGGGTCAATTCTTGCGTTCATCCTTCGGGATAGATACATGATTTGAGATAAAGAGCTCTTTCATCTAAACTATGAAAATTATGGAGTCCGGGATAGATACAGGATTTGAGGTAAAGTGCTCTTTCATTTAAACTATGAAAATTATGGAGTCAGTTTGACTTCATCTTTTTCAAAACTAAATTTTTAAACGTCCTTCCGAAGCGGGCAACGAGATTGATACAAGATTTGAGGTAAAGCGCTCTTTCATTTAAACTATGAAAATTATGGGGTCAGTTTGACTTGGATTTGAGATAAAGTGCTCTTTCATCTAAACTATGAAAATTATGGGGTCAGTTTGACTTCCATGATTTGAGGTAAAACACTCTTTCATCTAAACTATGAAAATTATGGGGTCAGTTTGACTTCATTTTTTTTCAAAATTAAAATTTTTTTTAATGTCCTTCCGAAGCGGGCAACGGGATTTCAATTCTTTTTTCAACGTCCTTCCGAAGCGGGCAACGGGATTTCAATTCCGATGACCGACAGCTTCTTGATTTGAGGTAAAGCGCTCTTTTATTTAAACTATGAAAATTATGGGGTCAGTTTGACTTCATCTTCAAAATTAAATTTTTTTTTTAAAATGTCCTTCCGAAGCGGGCAACGGGATTTCAATTCCGATGACCCGGGATAGATACATGATTTGAGATAAAGTGCTCTTTCATTTAAACTATGAAAATTATGGGGTCAGTTTGACTTCATCTTTTTCAAATAAATTTAAAAAAAAAAAAAAAACGTCCTTTCGAAGCGGACAACGGGATTTCAATTCCGATGGCCGACAGCTTCCTACGGGCAAACCCCACACCAAAAATAGTGCCGACAGCTTCTAGCGACTCTGCTGGGGATAGCTTCTCTCTCCATTTAAATCAAGGAAAAAATATCTTTATACATCGGTAATGTATTCATGTCNATTCTTACGGGCAAAACCCACACCAAAAATAGTGCCGACAAACATGAATATCATATATAAAAAGAAGTTTACAAAACAAAAGAAATAAAAATACAACTTATCTCATAATCCTTCCCAAGCAAATCCCTAGAAATTCTCTCCAAGCCTTTCTCTCTTTACAATCACTCCTAATTCTCTCTTAGAAATGTAATGAGAAGAAATCTCTCACCTTCCCTCTCCCCTTCTCTCTCTATCTCTAACTCATGCCCCCTTTCCTCTCTCACGCCACCCCCTTCAACTCTTCAAGTCTTCTTCTTTTATTTTGGGCTGCTTCCTTTGGAAAATAATTCAAAATTCCCTCTAAAAGTCAACTTTTTCGAATTCAAAAGATGTGTCCTTTGATCCAAGAGTCATATCATTCCATAAAAGAACCTTTCAAAGTGTCTAGATGCCTTGAATTACTTCAAGAGGTGTGTAGAATAAGCGTCCCTTTAAAAATTCGTGCAAAATTTGTCTCGAACCTCCTTAATTTAAAAAAGTTGTTCTTGGCGCATCATGCGCCGATCTGACGCATCATGCGTCAGTTCTCTGGATTTTGGCTGAATCCCAAAATTCACTGTTTTGATTTCAAATTTCGTCTTTTTTTACCATTTTTGCTCAAAATGCCTAAAAATGATATACCTGCAACAAAAAACACAAAAATATCCTTCTTTAAAGTGAAATATCACCAAGAATATATATAAAATAGGTACTTAAAACAGTATATTATTTTGGTGTATCAGGCGCCGACGTGGTGAAGTAGGAAATTACAAGTTTTCCTATTTAATTAAATCTAAAAAATAAAATATAACTTAAAAAAATCATATCTCAGTGTAGAAAGATCAAATAAATAAAAGAAAAATATTATTGTGCTCAATGAACAGAGGAGAATTTAATGAATGCAAAATTAGAAATAAATACTTAATATTTAATTTTAAATTAACTAAAAACCCTAAGAACTATTTAAATCATAAGTAATAGAAATAAATACTTAATATTTAATTTTAAATTAACTAAAAACCCTAAGAATTATTTAAATCATAAGTAATTAAATGTTAACCACCATGAGATGAAATTTTCAGGGTTTATCCTTTATGAGCCTAGGGATGTTCACTGATTTTTCGAAAGTCAGATGACAACTCTAGCCCTAAAAGCACTAATTTTTTATAATATTCACTTCTATTTTATTAAAATAATTATTAAAAATAAGATAGAAATCAAAAAAACATAAGATAAAGTTTGACAAATTAATTAAAGTCAGTGACAATTAAGAAAAATTAAACTAAATTTAAAATAAAAAATGTATTATCTAAATATTTCTCTACTTAAAATCATAAAAAAACATTAATAAAATTCAAAACATCATAAAATTTTCTCTTATTTAAGACACTAAGCTTATGATGTCCTCATAAAAATTATAAAGACAAAAAGTGTATTTTGAACATCTAAATGCATTTTCTAATATTTCAACATATTATTAACTTAGATAATTATAAAAAAATAAAATATTGGTCAAAAAATACAAAACAATGTTTGGTGGGTTCACAGATGTCAAGGGGACTGAATAAAAATAAAAGTGAGTTTTAAAATTTAAAAAATATATATTTTTTATATTTATTTTCCTATTAAAAATCAATTAAAAACTATAAAAATTAAAATATAATTCAAGAAAATCATAAAAGAGGTCCTGATTTCTTCTCTAACTTTACGTAATATAATAAAAATTTCTTAAGGTTAGAGGACATATTTTGGGTAATTAACTTAATTATCATTAAAAATTCATAATTATGGGTTTAAATAATTACAAAAAATAACTAAATTTCATAAAACTATAATTTCACTTCTAATGTTTTAAATAGTCTATGAGTGAGAGGTTAGTGGAGTTTCATCACCTTTTGAATTAAAATTTATGAATTATGGGGAATAAATCCTAGGGTATAATGGTGATTTTGAAAGTTTACATTCTAGCCACAAATTTTAGGATTTATTAGAGGGAAAGGGCATTAAATTATGATGATTAGTTCACTAGAATGATTAAAACATAAGGGTAAGTGAGGGTAGTATCCCACTCATAGCATTTTGCAGAAGGGTAAAATTGTAAAAACATGAATTTTTATGACAGGAAGGAAAAAAAATTGGATGATCCAAAGGTGAAACTCTAATTGAGGGATTATATTTGGTGATACTAATGGAAATAACAGACATCAACACCTGCGGTGACTCACAACTCGTCATTCGGCAAGAAGGTGAATAATATAAGATTTTGAAGTCAAAGATGGAACAATACTTTTGCTACATGATGAAGTTATTGGAATGAATCCCCAACGTGAAGTTGTATCAAATCCTCAAAAGGTATAACACCCATGCAGATATTTTATCCAAGATTGCTAAAGAATTTGTGTGCCTGCCGGAAGATTCCATCAATATCACGATACTAGGATATCAAGTGTTATCTCAGATCAACATGGGCACCTTACATAAGTTGGGAAATGAAGAGACAGTAGCTGCAATGGCCGAGGATATTGAGGATTAGCGCCAACCACTAGTTGAATACTTGCAGGTGGGAAAATCGCCAGAAGAAAAATCAACAACACATTAGATAAAGAAGAGAGCACTATCATATGCCTTGATGGACAATGTTTTGTACAGAAGATCCTTCAACCAGTTGTGGCTGAGGTGCTTGAACAAGTCAGAGGCACAAGAGATTGTCGAGGAAGTGCTTGCAGGTCAGTGTGGTGCTTATCAGTCCTACTCAAAGACGAAGATGAAAATTAAGAGGATGGGGTACTATTGGCCAACAATGATGATGGGCTACATGGAGATTGCCAAGAATTGTCACCAATGTTAGATATACAGAATGGCCTTGCATTAACCTCTGAATGTGCTATGATATGTCCTGAAGCATGCTTTATTTCATTTGTCTTTTACACTTATTTTAGATGAAATTACATTTTAAAAAATATATTTTTATATTTTTTCATGCAGGTATAATATGTAGAACATTTGGAGTGAAGCAGGATTAAAAGGTGGCAAAAAGGAGCTGAATGGGGCAAAACTTGGATTTCACATAACTGTAGCCTAGCCGCCAGATTTTGGGTGTCAAGGCGCTCCTTTTAAGCGCCCTGGCGCCAACTTCTGGGTGCCTAGGTGCCAGACTCTGTGCATTCACCCGAGAAGGTGACACCCAGGTGCTAAATTTGGGCGCCAAGGCACAATAATTTTTTGTAGTTTCCAAACCGTGAATTTAAGAGTTATTTGGTGGGTTTTAGCAGTTGGACAGAGGATTATGCAAGAAGAAGAAGAGAAGAGAATCAATAAGGAAGCACCAGGGAGTAGTAGGACATCTGAGAAGCAAAGTAAAGTGTGGAGAAAGGCTAAGAAATCTTAGGGAAACTTAGGGTTTGTAGGATTACCACATTTTCTGGAGTGTTTGGTGAGGTTTTTGAGAGAATATTGTAAAGGTATCATTTCATCAGTGCAAAAACTTTGATCCAACATTGGTAGGAACTTTTCATCTTTTAAGAGAAGGATAACTAAGTATTGCATTTACATTTATATTTTAGTTGTTATAACACATACTTAGTGGATTTATTTAGATATTTGATGAAAATCTCCGTCAAGTTCTTCATGCTTAGTGAGTAGGTTTCCTTTACTTTTCTCTTGTAATGCATATGTAGGATATGTATGCAAAGATACTTATAGAATTTAAATTTTAATCTTAATGTGATGGTTTTTTACTTCATGCCTAATTTAATAACAAATTTGGTTAATTAGTGAGTTAAAACTTGTTGCAACCAAATAAAGATCTGAGAGAACTATGGTTTTATCAACTAGGAAAAACCAAATTGAACATATAGGTGAAGGAAAAGTAGTCCATAGGATAATACAATTAGATAGGGAGATATGCTTTGAGAGGATTTAACTTAGAAGCTTCTAGGTTGATAGACAGAAACATTTACTCAGTTAAACCAAACTTCATTACACACTCGGAAGAGGTAACCTAGATTATTGTTCCTATTATCACTAGCCACATTATAATCTTAGTATCTTATCCTACTATTCCAATTATGTATTAATAAGAGATTGTTATCTTTCATATCTTAATATCACCAAAACCAGGAAGAATATTTAGTATTAGCTTTTAAATTTAGTGCAGTAACTTTAGGTGTAATTGTTAGGAAGTCCACTTTAAATTGCATTCCAAACTAAGATCCTATCGTAGTACACTAGAACTTCTCTGATTAGAGTCATTACCACCTTTCCTGTATGATCGATATCCGAACTCAATAGAGACTTTTATTATTGAAATGATACATATACTTGCGTGAGAAACCCCAGTGTGTAATAATATTTAATTCTGTGGACTTTATCAATTAACTAAGAAGTGGATCAAGTTTCTGGTGAGAATATCAGGACTTACATCATTGTGACACACACACTTGGGGCAGATCAATTTTCTGGAGCCGTTATCAGGGAAGGGACGATAACTAATCTTTTAAGAGGATTTTAGTTGAATATGAAAGACTTAGATTTAGATTTTATATTATTTTTATATCATGTGTTTTAGATATATATATATATATATATATGTGTGTGTGTGTGTGTGTGTGTGTGTGTGTGTGTGTGTGTGTGTGTGTGTGTGTGTGTGTGTGTTTAACTTGTGTTATTAATTTTACTAGCTAAGTCTTTAGTTATGTATGTGTAGTACAAAACCTTTGAGACTTGTGTCATACAATTTAGAACTAGAGAGAACTGTTAGAAAAATTCAAAAATAGAAAAGACTTCATCAACTTGTAGAAGAAATGAAAAATACTCAACATAACAATTTATATAATCAAATACCAGATAATGAACATCATAACACACATAGACCGTTAAAGAATTATGCTAATCCTACAACGGGTGAAAATCACTTAAATATACAATCTCAAGCAGTAAAATCTAACACATTTGAATTGAAACTTGCTATTATCCAAATGGTGCAGAACAAACAGTTTGGGGAACTCCGTCTGAGGATACAAATTTACACTTAGAAACTTTTTTAGAGTATTGCGCCACATTTCGTTATTATTGTGTGTCAAATGATGATGTTAAACTTAGGCTTTTTCCCTTTTACTTAAGGGATAAGACTAAAATGTGGTTGAATTCATTAACACCTGGATCGGTAAGGACTTGGTGTGACTTAGCCCAAAAATTTCTAACAAACTATTTTCCACCTTCAAAAACTGCTAAACTTAGAAATAATATTACTTCATTTTGCCAGTATGAAGATGAGTCAATCCATTAGGAAAGATTCAAGGAACTGCTTCGAAAGTGTCCACATCATGCTCTTCCCAATTTGTTAATTGTTTAAACTTTTTATAATGGTTTAGTATGATCCCTTAGATCTATTTTTGATGTTACCACTAGTGGTTCACTCTTATCGAAACCATTTGATAAGGCTTTCTCTTTAATAGAAGAGATGGCTACAAATAATTTCCAATGGCCTGCAGAAAGAGTGAATCCTAAAAAAGATAGCCAATGTACATGATACAGATGCGTTATCAATTCTCACTTCACTTGTTGTAGATATATCTAGGGAGCAAGATCAATTTAGAATGAACCAACCTCAAATTTATCTAGTAATTGAGGAAAATTTGTTAGTACAAATGTTTGATTGTAGCACTTCCTCATTTGAAACCTTAAATTTAATTAACAATATACCTAACAACTCTTATTGAACTTTTATAAAATGGGTTGGAAGAACCATCCTAACTTTAAGTGGAATAATATTCTGGTGGGGGAAACCAACAAAGGGGAAATAACCAAGTAAAGCCTTTAGGAAATTGGAATAACTAGGTAGAACAAACAATAAACCTTCTTATCCACTTGACTTTAACAATAATCCACAATTTAAGGAAAAAAAGGTTGTCTTTGGAGGAGGTTGTGTCGCAAATGGGGAATCAACTGCAAAGTCAAGGGGTGACAAAAAGGAATATAGAGAACCAACTGAGATAAACAGTTAACTCACTTAGCAATCAACCTCAGGGAACTCCTCATAGCAACACTGAGATAAATCCTAAGAAGAAGAATAGCGAGCATGTTAAAGTTGTTCAATTAAGAAGTGGAAGATAATTAGATGTTGTAGTTCAAAAAGAGAATGAGGTTGAAAAAAGAGACAGTGTATATTTAAAAACCTAAAGAATATGTTTCTTAGAATGTAGAAAAACTAGTCTCACCGACTAAGATTAACTTAGTTGAACCATTACCTCCATTCTCTCAAAGACTTTGATAACATAACTTGGATCAACAATTTTTGAAATTTTTAGAAATATTTAAGAAATATATTCCTTTTGCTGAAGCTCTTGAGCAAATGCCTAGCTATGTGAAGTTCATGAAAGATATTCTCAGTAAGAAAAGAAAGTTTAAATATCATGAGACAGTTGCACTTAGTGAGTAGTGCAGTGCTATAATTCATAAAAGGCTTCCTAAGATACTTAAGGATCTTGGGAGCTTCATTATTCCCTATGCAAATGGATAAAGATTTTTTTGGAAAGCTATATGCATTCTTAGAGCAAGTAAAACCTTATACCCTTATCTCTTTTTAGACAAATAGGTTTAAGAGATGTTTCTCCAATTACTGTAACCCTTCTGTTAGTTGATCGGTCGATCACTTAACTAAAGAGGGTTATAGAAGATGCATTAGTTAAAGTGGATAAATTTAACTTCCGGTTGATTTCATTGTGTTAGATATAGAGTAAGATAAAGAAATTACAATTATTTTGGGGACATATTTCCTAGCTACTAGACGAGCTATGATTGATGTGCAGAATGGATAGTTGACTATGAGAGTAAATGATCAAGAAATTACGTTTAATACTCTTTAGTCTATGAAATATCCTACTAAAGGAAATAAATATGCATGTTTTAGGATGGATTTGATTGATTACTTGTGTAATAGTCATTTTCAAAAAAATTGCAAAGTTGAAACCGTTGAACAGAAGTTAATTAATAATAAAGACATATTCTCTGGATGAGCTGAAGTTCAAGCCTACAGAAGATTCAAAATTTTTTCAGGAGAGGTTTGAAATTTTAGATACTATAGGAAGTAGTAATTCTTTTATTCCTTCTAATGAGGAACCCCCTAAACTTGAAATGAAGGTGCTTCCTACACATTTAAAGTATGTGTATTTAGAGAAGTAATCTACATTACTAATTATCATACCCTCAGATTTGACTCAACTACAAGGGAAAAAAATAATGGAGATTCTGGGCAATTTTAAGAAAGCTTTCAGATGGACCTTAGCATATGTTAAATGAATTATTCTTTCAATTTATATGCATAGGATCCTGATGGAGGATGATCATAAACCCCAGGCAGATCCTCAAAGGAGATTAAATCCAATTATGAAAGAAGTGGTAAAAAAAAGATATTAAAGTGGCTAGATGCAGGTATTATCTATCCTAAATAAACTTTGAGAATTATTTAAATTTTATACTAATAAATCTTGTGAATTATCTAAGTTTGTTGAAAACTGTTGTCTACAAAGGACTAATTTGATTGACACCTATGAGTGCTCTTGTGTAGCTATGCAGCAGAAGGCTCCCGTCCTTTCTTTAAATTTTGTTAGTGTAAATAAACAGTTAACATATATTTAATGTAAAATAAGATTTAATGCAGAAAATAAGTCTTACAACTTCCTCTTGTACTCCAAATGTGGGAAGGCCCACCAGTGTGCTTCAAGGGACCTATACCCATGCAGTCAGAGCGACAATTTTGTTTGTCCCAATCTCTCTTCTTTACTGTCGGCACTAATTTTTGGTTATAGAGTTTTTAAGTTGTCGGCTGTTAGAACAGATATCCTAACACCTGTTTTAATTTAATTTAGTACATATATAATTTAAAAAAAATATTATGTTAAAATTTTGAAAATACATGACTGAACCGATCTCATATCCCAGTAGTTTAAATAAACGAGCCCAATACTGCTAGTAGTGCACCTATATCGAGGGATAAATACATTACTTATTGGTAAAGGCTCGATTAAATAAACTAAAGATTGTATGACATCCTTTTAAGTCTATGAAACCATTTTATTTATAAGCTGACAATTTTTCCTATTTAATATGAAGAATATAATAGGGTTTATATTAAGCTGGGTTCAGGAATGCTTCCTATAAGGATAAGATTGGAGCTAATTGGGCCAAAATTAGGGTCAATTTGGGGACATTTGGGGCTCTTGGTCAAATTGGGTTAATGTGTGGCTAAAAATTGAAATTGGGAATATTTGGGATGATTTTGGAATTTTTGGGAATTTTTGGAATTTTTAGGTCATGAGGGGCATTTTTGTAATTTTGGCAATTTTTTGGAGTATTTTAGGAATTTGGTTATTTTGGTGAATTTTGGTCAATTTAGGTAGTGGTGCGGGGTTTAAGATGTTTTTTTTGATAAATTTGGGTGTTTTGGGATTTTTAGCAAAAATTAGGGTTGTAGGGGTATTTTGGTAAATTGGTGATTTTGGGCTAGAATGGGCAAGTAAGCTATGAAGCTATGCCAACCAATGGGAGCCATGTGAGGACTCAGTTTGGATGCTCAATATGCTGATTCTAACCCTCTTAGCCAAAGACTAGGGATATAGGTTCATTCATATGAGCTCTCCGAAAGGAGTCAGAAGACCAACTTAAGGGGTCATAGGGCTTGAGGTAAGTGAAAAAGTGTAGTGTGTGCAAGTTAGCCCCACCAAAACCCGATCACTCAGGGTTAATACTAAGGTTTGACCATCCTATGGAGGACTCCCCTTGAGCTCCTCCATATTGACCCCACCTACTGAGTGCTAGAGGTTAGGACCATCATGTGGAACTTCAAGTTGAGTAAAGAAGAATTTGGAATTTATAATGGCGAGGGTTCCTTTTCTAGTCCTGTAGGAATAGTCCACAGGAAAGTCCTATGGCTAGACATAGGATACTAAAGAGGAAAAAAACTAGACCTCAACAAAAAATGAGGTTAACAAATGGACCCCCAATAGGTGTGGTGTGTTGGGAAAACACAACGCGCGTATTGGCATTCACCGACAAGATCAATAAAACCAAAACAGCTTTCTAAGTCAATAGACCTAGAATGAAGAGTAGAATTGAGTGAGAATGGTCAAGTGAACATTCGATCAAAATCCAGGATTTAGAACTCTTCCTGAGGATTAAAAAGTGGATTTCAACTTATCAGGCTTCAGGTACATTGAAGGATAAGAATTAGGATTCAGGTGTTGGCCCCAAAATGGGAATTTTAATGCGGATATCAATTTTGGAAAGAGAATCGGATGCCTTACTCCATTTAAGATGGTCTTAAACCGATCTCAAAGAATGGGAGCGGGATGCCTTGAATTAATCAAAGGGCTTGTTCCCTCAACCTCAAAAGTTTGATATTTGGACCATTGCAAGAAAATGCAGAATTAAATGTCTGTATCCTCTTCCTCTAAAGGGTTGAAACATTGCAGAGCAATGCAGGATCGAATCTCTGTATCCTCTTCCTCTAAAATTGAGCCATTGCAGAGTGATGCAGAATCGGATGTCTATATCCTCTTCCTCTAAAGGCTTGATATTATTGCTAAACAATGTGGAAGCAGATGTATGTATCCTCTTCCTTGAAGGTAGATATTATTGCAAAGCAATGTGGAAACCGATATCTGTATCCTCTTCCCCAAAGGTTCCCGGAAGGTGGATATTATTGCTAAGTAATGTGGAAGCGGATGTCTTTATCCTTTTTCCAGAAGGTTGATATTATTGCAAAGCAATGTGAAAGTGGATGTTTGTATCCTCTTCCCCGAAAGGTTGATATTGTTGCTAAGCAATGTGGAAGTGGATGTTTGTATCCTCTTCCACAAAATTTGATATTATTGTTAAGCAATGTGGAAGCAGATGTCTCTATCCTCTTTCCCGAAAGGTGGATATTATTGCAAGGTAATGTGGAAGCGAATGTCTGTAACCTCTTCCCCGAAAGTTTGATATTATTGTAAAGCAATGTGGAAGTAGATGTCTGTATCCTCTTACCCAAAAGTTGATATCATTGCTAAGAAATTTGGAAGCGGCTGTCTCTATCTTCTACCCCGAAAGGTTGATGTTATTGCAAAGCAATGTGGAAGCAGATGTCTCTATCCTCTTCCCTGAAAGGTGGATATTATTGTTGAGCAATGTGGAAGCAGATGTCTGTATCCTCTTTCTCGAAAGGTTGATATTATTGCAAAGTGATGGGGAAGCAGATGTCTCTATCCTCTTCCCCAAAAGTTGATATTATTGCTAAGCAATGTGGAAGCAGATGTCTCTATCCTCTTCCCCAAAAGGTTAATATTATTGCAAAGCAATGTGTAAGCGGATGTCTATATCCTCTTTCCCGAAATGTTGATATTATAGGGAAACATATCATTATGTTGGGAAGAAATGCTCAAGGACTCAGATCCAACCCAAGAGGTAGCAGGAGAAGATCAGATTGAGAAGTAAAGCATAAGGACTTAGATCCAACTTGAGAGATGATCGGGAATATATCATTACAATGGGAAGGAATGCTTAAGGACTCAAATCCAAACCAAGAGGTAGCGGAGGGAATCAGAATTTCAATACTGACCTGAGAATGATATGAACATAGTGCAGAGAATTTGAGGTGTTAACCTTATACATATATGTCATGTGAAGATTGAAATTTGTGAGGAGAACTTGTAAAATTTTGTGTGATTTCATGAGATTTTATGCAGAATGTAAAATTTTGTGAGGATGTGAAGAAAACTGGTGCAAAATAGGTTAGTCGCGCTGCACAAGCAAAGAGTAAGCAATCTCAAACTCGAGAGAAACCAACTCATCAAATTTATTATTTTATTTTCTTGTTGTTTTTATCACATTTAATTATAAAATATAGTTTCCAAAATTTAATTTTTGTTGGTTGATTTTCAAAAATATTTTGAACTTTTAATATCAAGCATTCGTTGTATCGTTCTTTGTTCATTATAATTTAGAATTGTCATATGGTTCCGTGGAACTTTATCAATCACACAAAGAGGGAAATTGACAAGCAAGTTGAAATTTAAAAGAAATTCCATTAATCTGCTTCAAATATAAGTTACAGACTGAGTACATGTTGAAACATTAAAAAACAACATGCTGAGCACATCTGAAACACCATATACTAAATACCTATCATAAGTTGAATATATCTGATACATATCTCATCATATCTGTTGTATCAAAACACAGTACAAAGAGGTGACAGTTGATTTTTCATCTTCAATGGGGTGAGCTCTTGATCCAACTGACCTACTAAGCCACGCTTCAGGATAAGAACTCCCTTTGCGCGTACTTAGAGGTACAACCATCTTATAATTCATAAGGCTGCAGTTCTTCAAATTTTTGGTCTGGATGGAATCCCCGTGGTATCTTGTCATCTCACATTCTTCTGAAAGTTACGAAAAATCAGGGATATCGCACTCCCGGAATGCAGTGTTTGGCCAAATCCGCTCCATTCCTTTCAAAATAAGTACTGAGCCCATTGACAATGAAATCTCTTTGGACCCTCTAAATTCTCCGAAGCCAATGATGTCAATTTCTCTTCTAACGAGTATGTTGCTCTTGCTCATGAAAGATACTATGCAAAAGGGCCTGACCAAGTCATGGTGGTTAAAATGGGGAGGAATGCAATCCCCCTTCTCATAAATGTTGATTATGCAGCTGTTCGGGATGTAGTCAGGTGGCAGTATACTCCATTGAATTAGACTCTTGACCGTTCTTTTTATTGAGTAAGGCATTAAATCCACCTCATCATATCTCAAGATCTCAGTGGGGTTCCCTTTCCTATCCTCAGTAAAGTTGTAGCAACAACCACATTGAATAGTTATTCTACCCTTCTTGCGCATCCATTTCCACAACTCTGAGTAAGTTCTTGGCCTCAACAAACCAGCTCAACCTCTGTCCCTCAGGTTAAATACATAATCTAAAATCCTCTTCTCATCATTTTCTGAGAAAACTCCGGTGTACAGTGCCAAAACTTCCATAGAAGTGATCAATTTTTCCTTTAAAGTTTCAAAGGCTTTAAGACAATCTTGGTTAAAGTCAAACTTTATATCTTTTTCCAAAAGTTGGCATAAAGGCTTAGTAATTTTTGAAAAATCTTTGATATATCACCTATAGAATCCAACATATCCTAAAAAGCTCCTAACTCCTCTTACATTAGTTGGTGGAGGTAGGTTCGATATAACCTGAATTTTTGCAGGATCTACTTTCATGCCATTTTCTGATATTTTATGTCCAAGAACAATTCCTCCTGCAACCATAAATTGTCATTTCTCCCAGTTTAAAATAAGATTAGCCTTTTCACAACATTTCAGAACTTTTCTAATAGATTTAGACAATTTTCAAAGGATGTTCCAAACATAGAAAAATCGTCCATAAAGACTTAAATCTCGTTTTCAATCAAATCACTGAAAATTGACATCATACATCTTTGAAATGTTGCAGGTGCATTGCATAATCCAAAAGGCATTCGCCGAGAAGCAAAAGTTCTATAAGGATTAGTAAATATTATTTTTTTCTTGATCCTCAGGAGCAATAGGTATTTGGTGATAACCAGTATATCCATCTAGAAAATAAAAAGATTTGTGCCCAGCTAATCGATCCAACATCTAGTCCAAAAAGGGTAAAGGAAAATGATCCTTCCAGGTGGTAGAATTTAATTTTCTATATTCTATGTAGATTCATTATCTAGTAACTTATCTTGTTGATATTAATTCATTATTCTCATTCGTCACTACAGTTATACCTTCTTTCTTCGGAACACAGTGAATTGGACTCACCTAAACACTGTCTCAAAAATGATATATTATTACCGCATCTAACCATCTTATAATTTATTTCTTAACCACGTCTTTCATCATAATATTCAATCTCCTTTGAGGATCAGTTCCTGGTTTATGTTGATCTTCCAATAAAATTCTATGCATACAAATTGAAGGACTGATTCCTTTAACATCAGCTAATGTCCATCCAAAGGCTTTCTTGTATTTTTTCAAAGTTTCTAACAATTATTGTTCTTGAGCATCATTTAGTTCTGAGGATATTATGACAGGCAGTGTAGATGAATCTCGTAAAAATTCATACTTCAAATGTGTAGGAAGTGTTTTCAAATATAGTTCAGGGGGTTTCTCAATAGATGAAATCAAACTGTTGTCATTTTTTGCAAGATCTAACATTTCAAATTTCTCCTGAACATAATCCAGTTCTTCCATACTCACTTCCATAGACTCATCTTAGATTTTATCCTTGTCTTGATATTCCATATATTCCTTTTCAATTTTCTCTTTCATATGTCTTTTTGAAATATTCATGGCTTAAACACTCATTAATATTCATTTTGAAGCATTCAATCTCTTGTTCTTTTGCAGTGTATCTCATTGATTTTGCAATATTAAATGTAACATCTTGATCACCAACTCTCGCAGTTAGTTCTCCCTTCTACACATCTATCAAAGCTCTTCCAGTGGCTAGGAATGGTCTTCCTAAAATAATAGGAATTTCTTTGTCTTCCTCCATATATAATACAATAAAGTCCACAAGAAAGATAAATTTATCAAACTTTACTAAAACTTCTTCTATAACTCGTTTAGGATAGGTAATCGATTGATCATCTAACTGAAGAGTTGCAGTTGTAGGTGAAATATCTCCTAAACCCAACCTTCTGAAAATTGATAACTGCATAAGATTAATACTGACTTCTAAATAACATAAAGCTTTTCCATAAAATCGTTTGTTAATAGCACAAGGAATTGTAAAACTTCTAGGATCTGTAAGTTTTTCAGGAAACTTCTTCTGAATTATAGTGCTACACTCTTCACTGAGTGCAACCATCTCATTATCTACAAACTTCCTTTTCCTATTAAGTATATCCTTCATGAACTTCACATAGCTTAACATTTGTTCCAAAGCTTCAACAAACAGAATGTTTATCGTTAATTTCCTCAAAATTTCTAAAAATTTTGAAAATTGATTATCTTTATACTTCTGCTTCAATCTCTGAGGAAATGGAGGTGGTGGTCTTTCTATAGTGATTTTCATTGGTTTAATAGAAATTTTGGGCTCATGAGGAAAATCTTCACCATATTTTTCATTTTCCACCCCATCTTTTTCAATTTTAACTTCTTGTTGAACTCTTTCTTCTACTTCTTTTCCACTTCTCAATCGAATAGCTTTAATTTGCTCCTTGTTCTGATCTTTAGGATTTACTTCAACATTACTAGGCAATGTTCCTGAAGGTCTATTGCTAAGTGCAGTAGCAATACATCCCAATTGACTTTCCATATTTCCGATTGCAGCTCCTTGACTCTGTAACTGACTTCTCTTTTGCAATATCAATTCTTCCATTGATAAATTTTTCTCCTTACTTTGAAAATTATTAAATTCTGGGGGGTAATAAGGTTTATAAGTTTGATTTCCTTGATTGTTGGAGCTTTCCACTGGGTTCATAGCATTGTTTACCCATTATTGATTTGAAGTATTCGAGTTATCATTACTCTAACTAGAGTTTGGATGATTCTTCAATCCAAGATTATAATAATTGGCATAAGGATTATCAGAATAATTATTTATTGCATTTAAAGTCTCATAAGAAGATTGAGATTCTATCATTTGTCCCAATGAGTTCTCCCTAAGCACAAGTATTGTTTGAGAATAATTCATTCCATATTGATCTATCTTCTTCGATATAACAACGATTTCAACAGCTGATATAGATATTGCATCAGAATCACGAACACTGACTACTAGTTTTGGATTTACTCTTTCTGAGGGCCATTGAAAATTATTAGTAGTCATCTCTTCAATTAATGAATATGCTTCATTAAATGGTTTTGACATTAATGATCCACCAACAGAAGTGTCAATTATCGATCTAAGAGATCCAACAAATCTATTATAAAAAGTTTGAATTATTAACCAATTTGGCAATGCATGGTGTGGACACTTCCTAAGGAGATCTTTAAATATTTCTCAGGCTTCATAAATTAATTTCCCTTCAAACTGAAAAAAAAATGTAATATCATTTATAAGCTTAGCAGTTTTTGAAGGTGGGAAATATTTTGATAAAAATTTTTGTGATAAATCTCCCCAAATTCTGATAGATCCAGGTGCTAACGAGTTTAACCACATCTTAGCTTTATCCCTTAGTGAAAAAGGAAAAATTCTAAGTCTAACAGTATCATTCGACACTCCATTATATTGAAATGTAGCACACAATTCTAGAAAACTAACGAGGTGTAAATTTGGATCTTTATTTGGTGTTCCTCCAAACAGATTATTTTGTACCATTTAGATAATAGCATGTTTAAGCTCAAATGAATTGGCAGCTACAATAGGGTCTTGTATACTCAAATGAATTTCATTTGTTGTAGGATTAGCATAATTCCTTAAAGATCTCTGATGATGTTCATTTTCATTTACAACATTACTTGAGTTGCAAGCCATTTTTCTAGAATGTTTTTTCTTTTTTTATTATTTTTGAATTTTTTTAACAGTTCTTTCTAATTCAGAATCGTAAGGTACTGGGTTTTCAGATCTTATACTACACATAAACAAAATAAAAACAAATAATTAAAAAGAAGCAATACACTTAACAAAGAAAAATTTCAAACTAAACTAAAAATACTTATATATATATTAATACACTTATAAGCCGACAAGTTCCCCTATTTAATACAAAAAATTAAATAAGTTTTATATTAAGCTAGGTTCAGAAAAGCTTCCTATAATGACAAGCCCTTTTAGTTAATTACATTTTAAATGACTGAAGTCACTTAAGAAAACTCTCGATAAAAATCTGGGAATATTTTCTTTAAGGTGTTCAAAGGAATAGGACTTTTCAACGAGCTCAGACAAAAAGGTGTGAAAGGAGAATGACTCAAATTTGGAACATATTATGGAATCTAAGGGAAGAGAGATTAAGGGATTTCATAGATATGGAGGAGAGCCTCGGTGACTTCCCAAGCTACCCTATGGTTTGGTTTTAGTTTTGGAGAGATTATTTAAATTTTTCATCCTGCAAATTTTGTTTAATTAGGGCTTACATCTATGTGAAACGATCACACGAATAGGCTTGAAGATGTGAGCATTTAGGTTTTGACGAATGACAACCTTGTAGCCCTAAGATGAGTTAGGGCTTATATTATATACCAGAGCTATACAAAGGCCTAAAGATAATTTGATGATTTATGTCGTACTAGTCGGACAACCTCGAAATTCTATGGCTTGTTGTTTAATTCTAAGGAGAGAATGGTTTAACTGATGTAGACATGTTTTGCTATTGAAGTTGGCCGTGCTGCCCATAATGTTAGCTCCAAGCTCCTCGTCGTGGCGAGTTTATGTTTTCTAATGTGTCAAGTCATGATGTCAAATCAAATATTCCTAAGAGTCATGGTTATTTAAGTATTATAGAGCATATTAAAGTTGATTAGAGTGACACTAGTTAGGATCCTACAGTTTCCTCGTTCTTGTACCAATATTTTCTTTCAGATTCACTTAATCCAAATGAATTTACTAAACTCAACTCAATGAGTTTCATACTTTCATTTAGAGCGTAGGAAATCTCATTAGCAAGCGTAGGTTACCTCCTTCGAGTGATTTCCGATCATCTGATAAAGACGACTTAATTTAGTTGCAATTGTTGTTTTGTGATGTTTGTTATTAAAATTTGAGTAGTCTTATATTTTGAATGTTTTGGTAGTAAATTTTATCTTGATTGATTTTTAATTTTGGTTTTGGTTTTGGTTTTGTGGCTATCATAGCAGTTTTAGTTTTCATGCAGGGTGACATCGTTGTTTAACATGCAAGCTCAAGATAAGAAGTACAAGGATGTAAATGCATTAATTTGAAAACATACTTGTTGATTTTTCTCGTTTCACTACCTGAAAGGTCAGTACTTGCAAGACATGTATATAATTCTGCAAGGAATTTAAATTGCAGGAGTAGATGAAGGTTTAGCTACCAAACCCAAATTTATGACTTTATTGAATCTCAGAAGATCCTAGTGGATGATTTTAGAACAAAAATATGTCAAGTCCAATTTGCCCTTCAAAATGTCTAATAGATTTCAAAAATGCTTGAGGCATGACCCTAGACCATTTTGAAGATCTCTTGAAATATTCTGAGTTCATTTCGGACTTATCATATTATTCCATTAATCATCTGAGGTTGAATTGTGACTACCCCGCTGCTCAGTGAAGCTTGACGATTCAATTATCCTGAGGATAGGATACTCGATTAATCAAATGATGTTTCATTTAAGAGTTATGTGAGTAAGTACCCCTAAGGAAAGTCTAGGTTATTTAAGATTGTGGTGCCCGCAATTAAGGTCAGGCTTGTAGTGTTTAAAGATGTTAATCACCAATCATGTTATCTTCTAAATCCGATCAATTGAAGTTAGACATTGAGCCTAGGTCACTACTAAGCCTTTAACAATCATGATGGGTGAAATGGTGAGTATCAAAATTTTAGTTTAAGTGATATGCATTCTTATCAAATAGTCAAATCATCCTCAACTTTGGGCTGAAGAAAAGTAAACTATCATCTTTCCAGCTTAAGCCCATCACTTAAGAATCGTTTGATATTAATTGACTTACAAGTCATTAAGATTAATAGAGTTATGACTTAGTTGATGTTGTGCGAGGGTGATGAGTGAGTTTCTACCTTTTAATCCCATTGTATTTCAATCATCCAAGCATGTTTATTAAGATCAAAATTACCCATTTTCCCTTGGTTAATCCTAAATTTTTATTAAGGCGCCAAAGTCTAAAATTACCACTTTGCCCTTGGGGCACTTCACCTCATAACTCATTAAACACAATTCAAGTGACTTTGATGGATTAGAGTGTCATATCCATGAGGTAATTACAATATTAGAGGAGAATATGTGGATTTCTCAATATTTAATTTAATTTAAATATTTATTTACTCTCATAAAATAGGATTCCTTAGGAATTGATTTATTTGATTTTCCAAAATAAAGTTTTTATTTATGAGAAAATTATTAGAGATTTCCCTGGGTCAGAGAAATACTTAGACAAAATTTCATGATTTTTTGAATTATATTATTATTATTATTATTTAATTATTAACAAGTTTCAATAATTTAATTAAATAGGCAATAATGTTTTAATTATAAAATTATTTTTATATTTTTATTAGACTTCTCTAAGTTTAGAAAACTCAAAGAATCAAATTTTTTATTTTTATGATTTTTAATTTATTCATTATAATTATTTTAATGGGAAAAATAAGGAAAATTTATTTCTTAAGCTTTTAAAATTTATTTTTAACTTATAAAAATTAGGAAAAATATTTTAATGAGTCCTAAGTGATAAAAAAAACTATTAGGAACATTTTGAAGTATTTTTTTATTTTTGGAATATTTAAATATATACATGTATTTTAATGATTTTAAATTCAAAATAAAGCTAAAAATTAAGTATTTTCCCAAAAATAGTCTTTATTTTTTATAAGTGCCTCTGATCACAAGGAACTCAGAAAACCACTTTTCATAATTTTCCCAACTGTATTTAAGTTAATATAATTATTTTTGTACAAAAATACAAGGTTCATTAGAAAATCAACTTTAATACTTGAACTTAATCAAATAATTTTTAAATTTTTACAGTGGATAAAAATGATTTTTATGAAAAATGTGGGATTGCTTTTGTTAATTTTGGATAAGTATATAATTTACAAAAGTTAATATAAGATATTTACATTTAATTAAATATAAAAATTTACAAGATAATTCAACACATCATGATATTTTTTCTAGACTTCTCTAACCACAGGAAACCTACTAAAACTATTTCCCAAGTGATATTTGATTTATATAATTAAAATAAGCAAAAATAGCCTCCCTAGCTTGAAAATTAGGGCTAAAAGCATAGAGATGCCCTCCGACCTCGGAAAAATCAGAGGACATAGTCTCTGTCATGAGGAACAAACCCTCAAAATTTCAAGCCATGGTGAGCAATGTTTGATCATAATGAATTAAAATTCTCCAGAGGGTATTTAATTCATTAAAAATCAGGAAATAAAAAAAATGTTATTTTAAGTCCACTTTATTTTCCTCCATTCATTGAGCAAGAGGGTATTTTTATTTTTTTATGACTTTTTTAAAGAAAGATATGAATTTTTGAAGTTCGGGTATTAAAATAAATTCAAAAAATCCATATTTTTCTACTTATCCTACGCGACACCAACTCAACCTACGACGTCTCCAAACTCACACGCAGTGTGCTCCCATTCATTGCCCTTTCCACCTAGGCATGCCACGTGACCCGCGGTTCACATACCAAGAGTCTTTTCGGCTCGATCTCCTCCATCCATTGGATACACGTGCAATCGGACGGCTCCCCGTTATCGTCCCTAAGTGACCTAACTCGTAATTCATTTACACTAAAACCTTAAGATCTTTGTCTAGACTCAACCAATTCACATGGGGTTTGTTTCTAAACCTTCATCTACTCAAGATGAACCTATCTATATTGTTAATCAAGCATGAAATTGAGCCATTACACATGGAGAGTTAAAATAACCTCGGGTTAGGGTAAGAGTTAAATACCTTTGTCTGAGATGGGAGGCCTTAATCAGATGCTTGTGGCAGCTTCAATTGAGTCCAACGAACCTCTGGATGAAGTCCCACGCCCTGGTGAATTGTCTAGATATGATTTTGAATAAGGTGGATTTCAGGTGTTGGTCTAGAGCTATTCTAGAGGCTGTTTCAGACGGGGCTTTGATGGGGAATCAAATCCTCTTGCTCTAGGAACGGTGTGTGCACAATTAATCTGAGTTTGGTGTATTGTGGAGAGATTTCTTGATATGAGCTGAAATTTTGAGCTCAATATTGGGCTCTTACAGTGGGAATCAGAAGGGGAAGATGGTTGGATTAAGCTTGGGGATGCTTAGCTTGGGGATGCTTGGAGAGTCTCTGGTGAGATTTTGACAGAGTTTACCTGAGGATTTGGAACTCTCCTCTCTTTGTCCATGGAGGGGCAGATTAAATAGAAGAGCTTGGGCTAGCCACCTTGGCCAATTGATGGGTGCAAAGAGTTGCTTAGGTGGAGAGCTAAGGAGCTCTAAAGAGCCATTAGGATGAGTTAGCCTCTAGGGTTAAAATTGGGTTTGATTTAGGGGTGGTGGCTATCAATTTTAGGGTTTTTTGATTATTAGGCTGACCGACATGGCTAACAGTGGTGGCCAAGTGGTCAGGTGAGCCAGGGAGAGGGTTAATTATGGTTAACCCTCAATGGCAAGTGATGATGGAGGGGATATTTTGGTTAAGGCCCATAACTGGGATAAGATCCCTTAAATTAGGGGACCCTTGGTCCATAGCTCACTTGGGTGGTTTAAGGAGGTTTAGCCTGGTCAATAGGTTGTGCTTACTGGTTGTGGATACTTTAATTTGGTGACTTTAGCATGACTAAGTTAATTTTGGTGAAGGGGTTTAATTTGGGTCAAAATGACTAGAAGTTGGGTTCGGGTTAGACTAGCCATGACATTGAGCTTAATTGATTGGTCAATATTTTGTAGATGATTGTCACAAAAGGTTTTGAAAAGGTTTGGAGTGATTTTGAAATGACTTGGAGGTTCAATTAGAGGGATTTTGGCATTTGGTTAATTTGGGGGTGTTGGGTTAGACTTAGGTTTAGGTTGGGCTAAGGATGGGCTAAGCCTAAATTGATGGTTGAAAATGGTCTATAGGAATATATTGAAGAGTTCTCAACATCAATTGAGTGCCAAATTTGGGGTTTGGACATTCAATTAGGTGACATTTGGAGACATAGCCAATTTTGGGAAAATTTGAGGGTTTTGGACTTGGGTTAAAATTAAATGAAATTGAGGCTTCATCAAGGCCAATTGAAGGTTCAATTTGATATGTGGGATTGTTAGGAAGGATTTAGGATTTAAATTGGGGAAATTGAGTAGGCTATGGGGTTCAATTAAGTGAGATAAGGTCATAGGGCCAATGTTGGGTGTTTTGATTTGGATCAAAATTGAGCTCAAAGAATAGGCTTGGATTTGGTTTGGATTAATTATATTAAAGATTAATTTGAGTTTAAAATTGAAATTGAGGGTAATTGGGGCCAAATTGATGGACATTTGAGATGAATTTGAGAAAATTTGGCCTTTAAAGGCAATTTGGGGGTTTTGGTCAAAATGGTCAAATTAGAAAAATTGAGTTCAATTGAAGGATCCACAAAAGGTCAAGCAGTTCTATAGGGGCTCTCCTTGAGATCCTCCATACTGACCCCACTTACTAAGTGCTAGAGGTTAGGAGCAATATGTGGAACTTCAAGTTGAGCAAGGAAGAGTTTAGAATTTCTAATGGTGAGGGTTCTTTTTCTAGTTTTCTAGAGATAGTCAACAGGAAAGTCCTATGGCTAGACCCTGGGCTACTAAAGAGGAAAAACTAAACCTCAACCAAAAGTGAGGTCAACATGCTCCTAAGTGCTTAAAAGTCCCCAAATCACCCCAGTTTTCCCTCAATTGATCTCAAATCTCCCAAATTTCAATTTTTAACTCAAATTCATCATTTCCTAATCCAATTTAAATCAAATTCAAGCCCAATTAAACCCAATTCCAAACTCCAAATCCAAGTCCAAGTGAATTACCTATAATTTACCAAGAGCTTCATGATCAATCAAATGCCCCGATTTCAAATTCACATCAAATTCAACATATCAATAATCAATTTCAACAATTTCCAAATCTATTTGATTGCCCATGATCAATTTTCAAAATTAAAATCATCATGTGCATGTTTAAAAGGCCCATACCCATAAGCATTTTTCGAAAGCCCATATGATTAATTTAAAAGCCCAAATTGAGCCCACATGACATAAATTTTTCCTTCATCATATCATGGCATCACGTAGAGCATACCATACATTTACATAAAATTTTATCCAAATTTAGGCATCACGACATGATTTTCCAAAATTCATGAAAATTAAAATTTCCTTTTGCATGAAACCTTCTCATGACCACATAGATATCATGGCATGACTCATGGAGCCTTCCTTGGGCATCCTAAAGTCAATTTTTGCCCAAAATGGTATGAGGAGGTGACCACTCCCTTCTCCCTCTTTCACTTGAACTTTCCTTCTTCATGAAACATTTAAACTATTGCCCCATGCCCAAGCTAGCAACTTGACCTCACCCAAACCTTTCTTGGGGTCAGTCCAAGCACCATCACAATCAGGGAACCAAACCTAACCTTTGGACCAAGGGGTTAGACCCAACCTTGCCCAACTTACCCAAACCTCAATTTCCCATTGGATTTCCACCTTATAGCCACCGTTGAACCAAATTGAGTTGACCTCACAGCACCTCTGGCTCAACTGAACTTCGAGGTGACCTGACCCTGGCCGGCCAGCCACCACAACCACCGAAAAACACCCAACCAAAGAAGACCAAAGTTGTCAAAACTCAAAATTAAACCCTCCCACCTGAGCTGGCTAAGCCCTATTGGCCACTGGAGCACTTCTTACCTCCACCTAAGTGACTCCCCTGCCACCTTGGCATGCCCTGATGGTAGCCATGGCTCTCCTTATAAATGAAGCACCCTCTACGACCAAGAAGAGGTACATGCACAAACCCTAACAAAACTTTTCCAAAGTTCTCCCAGCCATTCTAGCAACCTAGAGAGACTCATCCCCACCATTCTTCAGCCCTAATTCTCTCTGTTTGAGCTCAATTTCAGAGATCAAATACAGGACATTTTCACTTTCATTCCATAAAACTCCACCAATCCATAAATTGTTGTGCTCCCAAGCTTCACTAGAGCAAGAAAGGAAGCTTCCCACTAAAACCACCATCAATTGAGCTCTTTTTCATAGAGATAGACCAAGCTAGCACTACCAGTTGGAGGAGCTTGTACTCGAACCATTAACCAGATCAAACCAACACTTCTAAGAGGTTTGCTAGAGTCCACCAAAGCTTCTGCAAGCATCCAATTGAGGCTACACCTCTTGGACTAAGGTATGGACCAATTTCTCCCAAACCGAGCTCGATTTGGGCTTTTTTGAAGAAAATCTTAATTCCATGTTTGATCAATCGTATGGATATGTTTGTCTCGGTTTATAAAAATGTGTAGGAGCAAACATCACTTAGTTTCGTTGAGTATCGAGTGAGATTGAAGCGATTTAGTGTGGACGGCTCTCGGTTTAGGCTGATCGGGGATGATGAACGGATGTTGTCCGTTTAGCGTGTCTATTGATCCCCAAAAATATAGTTGTGCAAAATATATAAAGTTGACTCCGCTATCTAATGGTACCAAAAGCTTGATGCAATAGTTTATGAATAATAAATTTAAGCAATTTATGTTGGGATTCTACACAAGTATACGTATCATTATCAAGTAATAAAAGACTTTCTTTTAAGCCCCAAATATCGATCCCACGGGGAAGGTTTAAATTTGAAATGATAAATTAACTAGGAAATCCACAGAAAGTAAAATAAAATTACTATCATTTATTCTGAATGTTGAGATATTATCAGAACTAAATTATTTAACTACTAGCAAAACTGAAGTGCAAAGTTTAAACAATAACTACTAAACTATTAAACTATGTAACTATGTTTATGTGATGAAGATTTCTTATGTGAAAAAAAAATATATTTCTCACTATAATGAGATTTTGGTAAAATGAGATAAGATAAATGGTTTTAATATGTATTGTGCCAAATATGAGCAGTTTTAATTCTCTACCCTAATATAGTGTTATAGAAAATCATTGGCTAATCCTAGGTTTAATCCCTAAATCCGTGGCTAGGCTAGGAGGATACCAGCTCCCACTCCAGAGCTTCCACTTCCCCTCACCTGAAGGCTAACTCTCACTTTAGTTCTTTAAACACTAAGACCGAATTGGGGATTTTAGTCTGTCACCCTAAAATCTCCAATTCTACAACCAACAATGTATATTTTTCTATTTATTTGCACTTAATTCCATGAACAAAATTATCCTTCAAAGTTTGCTAAAAACATCAAAACCGTATGAAACTGCTCGGGATGCCGTCGAGGCTCTCGATGGCACTGTTGGCGCCATGACCTGTCTAGCGGGCGTCGTCGGGGCCCATTCTGACATCCTCGGCACCAGAGGCCAAAATCTAGTCTTTTCATTTTTTTTGTTCAATTCAATTCCAAATTTTCCTCCAATACCAATATTTGTCTCAATTTATGATATATAAAATTTTGTAGGAATATTATCTCCTAATATATAAAACACTTATCAAACAAAATAGTAATATATATATATATATATATATATNAGTTGGGTTGACTTAACATTAAAACTTCTTTAAATTGTGGTATGTGCCCTTCATAATAATGTTTCAATTGATGCCCATTAACTTTAAATATATTTCCAGTATTAGGATATTTAATAACAACAATTCTATAATGATAGACTTTAATCACTTTAAATGATTCTAACCATCTCGATTTCAGTTTTCCTGGACATAATCTCAATCGTGTATTATATAATAAAACTTCTTATTCAAGTTCAAACTTCTTTTTAATAATCTTCCGATAATGTCATATTTTCATTTTCTCTTTATAGATTTTTGCATTATCATATGCTTCATTTCTAATCTCCTCAAGTTCATTGAGTTGCAAAAATCTTTTCTCACCAGCATCCTTTAAATTAAAATTAATTTTTTTAATAGCCCAAAATGCTTTATGCTCCAATTCTACTGGTAAATGACATGTTTTTCCAAAAATAAGTCTATATGGGGACATTCATGTAGGAGTCTTATAAGCAGTTCTATATGTCAATAATGCAATATCTAATCTAGCAGACTAATCCAATTTATAGGGATTTACAAATTTTTCTAGAATTCACTTTATTTCACAATTTGATATCTCTACTTGACCGCTAGTTTGAGGACGATAAACAGTAGATAATCTATGCTTAAAATCATATTTCTTAATCAATTTTTTATTCTCTTATTCCTAAAATGAGATCCTCTATCCGTAATAATTACTCTCACCATTCCATATCTTGTGAAAATATTTTTAATTAAAAATTTAGAAACACTCTGAGCATCACATCTAGGTACATCAATAGCTTCAATCCATTTGGACATATAATCAACAACAAGTAATATATATAAATTTTCAAATGAAGGCATAAATGATCCCATAAAATCTAATCCCCACACATAAAAAATTTCAACTTCTAATGTGTAATTTAGAAGTATTTCATTTCTTCTAAAAATATTTCCTACTCGTTGACATTGATCACATGTTTTAATATATTCATTAACATCTCGAAAAAGAGTAGGCCAATAAATTCCAACTTGAAAAATTTTATATGTAGTTCTATTTGTTCCAAAATATCATCCAAATTTAGAATCATGACATCTTTCAATTATCTGTTGAGTTTCTTCACAAGGCACACACTTTCTAATAATTAGATCTTTACATTGTTTAAATAAATATGGGTCATCCCAAAAATAGAATTTTGAATCATATATAAATTTCTTTAATTGTTGATTCTTAATATTCTGTGGTAGAATATCACTTACAATATAATTTACTATATCGACATACCATAGTACATTCATTTCATCAATACTATATAATTGTTCATCAGATAAATTTTCTAAAATTTCATTTGCAAAATTAGTTAATATTTCTCTTTCTAGTCTTGATAAATGATCAGCTATTTGATTATTATTTTCCTTTCTATCAACTACGATAAAATCAAACTCTTACAAAAGAAGTATCCATATAATTAATCTTGGTTTAGCATCCTTCTTTTGCATCAAGTATTAAATAGCAGAATGATATATATGCACTATACATTTAGTTCCAATTAAGTAAAGTCTAAATTTATCAAAGGCATAAACAATAACTAATAACCCTCTTTCAGTAGTAGTGTAATTGATTTGAGAATCATTTAGAGTTTTACTTGCATAATATATTACTTTAAAAACCTTGATGTACCTTTGTCCTAAAATAACCCCAAAAGTATAATCACTAGCATCACACATTATTTTGAATGGTTTTCTAGTCAAGTGGAACTATTATAGGTGCAGTGATTAATTTTTCTTTCAATAATTCAAATGATTTTATGCATTCCTCGTTAAAATCAAATTTTGTATCTTTTTTTAAAAGTTAGCATAATGACTTAGTTATTTTCAAAAAAAAATTTACGTAGCGCTGTAGAAACCAACATGTCCTAGAAAGCTTCTTACCCCTCTCACATTAGTAGGAGGTGGTAATTTTTCAGTAACTTGAATTTTTGCAGGATCTACTTTCATGTCATTTTCAGAAATTTTATGCCCAAGTACAATTCCTCCTGCAACCATAAATTAACATTTTTTCCAGTTTAGTACTAGGTTGATTCTTTCACATACTTCCAAAAAATTTTCTAAATTATTTAAACATAATTCAAATGAAGTCTCGAATATAGAAAAATTATCCATAAACACTTCCATTCCATTTTCAATAAAATTGCTAAAAATTGACATCATACATTTTTAAAATTTTGCAGGTGCATTGCATAGTCCAAAAGACATTCTAAGAAAAGCAAATGTTCCATATCAGCTTGTAAATGTTGTCTTCTCTTGATCTTCTAGAGTAATTAGAATTTGGTTATAACTGGTATATCCATCTAAAAAGCAATAATATTATTTTTAGCTAATCTATCTAACATTTGGTCTAGAAAGGGTAAAGGAATGTGATATTTCCTGGTGGTCATGTTTAATTTCCTATAGTCAATACAAATTCACCAACCGGTAAATTGTCTTATTAGAATTAAGTCATTTTTATCATTTTCTTCAACAGTCACTCCTTCTTTCTTCGGAACATAGTGAATTGGACTCACTCAAACACTGTCTGAAATAGGATATATAATTCCAGCATTTAACCATTTTAAGATTTCTTTTTTAACAACTTCTTTCATTATTGGGTTTAATCTCCTATGAGGATCAGCTTTAGGTTCATATAGTTCATCTAATAGAATTCTGTGCATACAAATTGAAGGACAAATTCCTTTAATACATGCTAAAGTCCATCCAAAAGCCTTTTTATATCTTTTTAACATCTTTATTAATTTTTGTTCTTGAATTTCAGTTAATTCAAAAGATACAATAACAGGCAATGTATATGAGTCTCCTAAAAACACATATTTTAAATGGGTTGGTAATATTTTCAATTCAAGTTGAGGTGCTTTAAGACTTGAAGGAATAAGATTTTTATTATCATTTTCCAACAAATCTAACATTTCAAATTTGTCCTGAATATAATCTAAATCTTCTTCTATTATTTCATCTTTATTTTCAAAAAATTCTCTTTACCTTAATTTGTCTTCAAACTCTTCTTTAAATTGCTCATTACTCAGATAATCAGTAACTTCCATTCTGACACATTCATTATCTTTTTTCTATTGCAGGATATTTCATAGCTTTTGCAATATTAAATGTTACTTCTTGATCGTTAACTCTTATTAATTCACCTTTTTGCAAATCTATTACAGCTCTCTTTGTTGCAAGAAGTGGTCTTCCCAAAATAATAGGAATTTCTTTATCTTCCTCCATATCCAATACTATAAAATCTACAGGGAAAATAAATTTATCCACTTTAACTGATACATCTTCTATAACTCCTTTTGGATAAGTTATTGATCGATCAACTAACTGAAAAGTTACAATAGTAGGGGAAATCTCTCCCAAATCTAAGCATTTAAAGATCGATAAAGGCATAAGATTGATACTCGCTCATAAATCAAAGAAGGCTTTTCTAAACAACTTTTCACCAATAACACAAGGTACAATAAAACTACCATGATCTTTTAATTTTTCAGAAAGCTTTTTTTGAATAATAGCACTACACTCTTCACTGAGTGCAACAGTCTCGTGATCTGTAAACTTCATTTTCTTGTTTAGTATATCCTTCATAAATTTCATATAACTTGGCATTTGTTCCAAAGCTTCAACAAAAGGAATGTTTATCATTAACTTCTTAAGGATTTCCAAAAAAATTGTAAATTTTTTATCTCTGTTCTTTTGCTTCAGTCTTTGAGGAAACAGAGGTAATGGATTTTCTAAGGGAACTTGTGTTTGTTCATTTTCATTATGGTTATTTTCCATTTCTTCCTACTCTTCATCAACTTCAATCTATCTTTGGATTCTTGTTTCAACTTCTTTTTCAGTTCATAATTGAATAACATTAATTTGCTCCTTATTTTGATTTTTGAATTAACTTCCACAGTACTCGGAAGAATTCCTGAAGGTCGGTTTCCAAGAGCAGTAGCAATATGCCCTAATTGATTTTCAATATTTTTAATAGCAGCCCCTTGATTTTGTATTTGATTTTCCATATTCAAGATTACTTCTTCCATTGTCAACTTCTTTTCCTTAACTTGTGGGTTAGGGTTAGAGTTAAATTCAGGAGGATAATAAGGTCGATAATTAAGATTTCATTGGTTGTTCAAATTTTTGGAGAGATTCACCGAATAGTTTTAATTATTCCAACTAAAATTAGGGTGATTTTTCCATCCAGGGTTGTAATAGTTAGAATAGGGATTGCTATTTCAATTATTTATAGCATTCAAAGTTTCATAAGATGATTGAATATCAATTATCTATTTTGGTGAATTTTCCTTTAATACTGGGAGTATTTGAGAATAATTCACTCTAATTTGATCAATATTTTTTGAAATAGCAGCAATTTGAGATGCCAAAATAGAGATTGCATCAGAGTCATAAATACTAGCTACTCTCTTAGGATTTACCCATTCAGAGGGCCATTGAAAATTGTTAGTAGCCATTTAGTCAATTAGAAAATATGCTTCATCAAAAGATTTTGACATTAGTGATCCACCTGCAGTAGTATCTATAATAGATCTAAGTGATCCTACTAATCCATTGTAAAATATTTCAATTATTAACCAATTGGTAAAGCATGGTGTGGAAATTTTCTAAGAAGATCTTTAAATCTTTCCCAAGCTTTATATATCGATTCCCTTCAAACTGACAAAAAGATGTAATGTCATTTCTAAGCTTAGCAATTTTCGAGGGTGGAAAATATTTAGCCAAGAATTTTTGTGATAGTTCTCCCTAAGTTATAATAGATCAAGGTGCAACTGAATTTAACCAAGCTTTAACTTTTTTCCTTAATGAAAAAGGAAAAAATCTAAGCCTAACATCATCATTAAACACTCCGTCATATTTAAAAGTAGCACAAATTTCAAGAAAACTAACAAGATGTAAGTTAGGATCTTCAGTAGGTGTTCCTCCAAACTAATTATTTTGTACCATTTGGATAATAGCAGGTTTAAGTTCAAATGAATTAGCAGTAACATCAGGATTTTGAATAGTCAAGTGAAGTTCATCTGCTGTCGGATTAGCATATTCTTTTAAAGGTCTTTATCGATTTTCATTTATTTGATTATCTAAGTTATTCGCCATTTCGTTTAAATTCTTAAATTCTTTTTATTGTTTCAAAATTTTCTAATAATACGTTCTAATTCTGAATCGTAAGGTACTAAAACTTCAGATCCAATATTTCACATAAACAAATATAATAAGCAAAGAATTTTTTTTTAAAATAACTCTTAAATAAAAATATATTTCTTTTTGGATTTTTTATTTTTAATTTTTTTAATTTAATTTTTTATAGTTATATTATCTCTAAATTTACTAATTTCCTAATTTACCAAATCTATTTAATTTACCGTTACATTCCTCGACAACAGCACAAAAAACTTGATCCAAGAAAATATAGTTGTGCAAAATATATAAAGTTGACTCTGCTATGCAATGTTGCAATAATTTATGAATAAGAAATTTAAGTAATTTATGTTGAGATTCTACGCAAGTATACGTATTGTTGTCAAGTAATAAATGACTTTCTATTTAAGCCCCAAATATCGATCCCACAGGGAAAGTTTAAATTTGAAATGATAAATTAACTAGGAAATTCACAGAAAGTAAAACAAAATTATTGTCACTAATTTTGAATGTTGAGATGTTATCAGAACTAAATTATTTAACTACTAGCAAAACTGAAGTGCAAAGTTTAAACAATAGCTACTAAAATATGTAACTATATTTATGTGATGAAGATTTCTTATGTGAAAAAAACATGTTTCTCACTACAATGAGATTTTGGTAAAATGAGATGAGATAAATGGTTTTAATATGTATTGTGCCAAATAAAAGTAATTTTAATTCTCTACCCTGATGCAGTGTAATAGAAAATCATTGGCTAATCTCAGGTTTAGTCCTTAAATTCGTGGCTAGGCGAGGAGGATATTGGCTCTCACTCCATGCTAACTCTCTCTTTAGTTCTTTAAGCACTAAGACCAAATTGGGAATTTTATTTTGTTACCATAAAATCTCCAATTCTACACCCAATAATGTATATTTCCCTATTTATTTGCACTTAATTCCATGACCAAAATTCCCCTCCGTGGAATCATATGTGATTCTCACTCTGTTGCAGAACTCATACTCCATTTCTCAGATTATATGTTTCACAACAAATTTTAACAATTTAATTGGCCAGATTGAAAATTAAATTAAGTTCAGAGTTGAAAAATCATCACAATTTATTTTATATTTTAACATTGGCACATCCACATTATCTATTCATTTCACCATATCTCAGAGTAGGGAGAAGGATAAAGGACACTACCCAAACTTCATGAGAAAGATAAAACTAAACACAAATTTCATATATAAAAGAAAGTTCATACAACACTAATAAACAAATGACACTTATCTAAAACTCTTTCTCAAAGCAAATCCCTTGTAGCATTTCCTAGAAAATGTAGGAAGAAGAAATCTCTCACTTTTCTCCTTCTCCAACACTATTAGAGAAGAATTCACACTTAATCTCAACATAAAAACCCTAAATTCTTAAAGAAAAATCACTAATAGACTCCAAAATAATGGTGGAATGAAGATGGGAAAGTGTATGGTGTGTAAGAGATTGAATTAAGGCGAGGAATGACAAAAAATGAGCAAATTTTCTGATCAATTTCGGACCTAAATAGAGCCTAGAGTTGGTTCTTCAATAGGTGCATCCAAAAACTCTTCAAAAAGCATTCAAAGTCGTCGACCGACACTGGCACCGTCGATGACAGTGGTCCGTAATTTAATTCGCTGCTCTCTGTGCTGAACAAATTTTTAACTTCTTCATTTTGACTCCAAATTTCATCATTTTTGCTTCCTTTTTCCTCTAAGTCCTAAAATTCAACAACCTACAAGAAAACATGAAAAATACCTTCCATTAAATTGTAATATCACCAAAAATAAGTATAAATTATGGGTCTAAAAATGCATATATTTTTGGTGTATCATGTATTGATCTAATGAACGAGACGACGTCGGACGAGGGAACAGTGTGTGAACGCTGATCCCTGGATAATGTTAATATAGGACTTTATGATTAAGACTTGAATATTGAAACCACAGGAAGAATACACAATATGCACTATTCAATAACAAACTTTCTATTTTTAATAAAAAGATAATTATCTAAACTAAAGATGATTTTTGCAGTAATGAAAATTTAAATATTTTTGGTATTTTCAATATTTTGATAGAACAATAACAATTTAAAAAGATAACTAGAGTTTTTATAGAAGAAAAGCATTAAATATGAAAATATCTTTCTTCTTGTTATGAATCAGTAATAAGTATAAGAATTCTATTGTGGAAGCATGTAAATTGTGTTGTGTCAAATAGAAGCAATAATATTCCTTACTCTTATTAGAGATGTTATAATGAACATTGGCTAATTTAAGGTTTGAATAGTTCCAAAGACCGGCTAGGCAAGGAAGATACTAGCTCTCACTCTAGAGTTCCCTCGATTTCCTCCATCTGGGAGCTAACATTCTCATCTCAGAACCTAAAACAATAAACCAATTTGGGGGCTTTAACTTGTCACTTTAAAGTCCTCTAACTCTACACCCTTCAATGAATTTTTTCCTATTTATTTGCACTCAATCATATCAACTACATTCTCATTCATACAACCTCGTGTGATTCTTTCCAATTTTTGACTGAGACAATACCAGCCCAGTTCTTACATGTTCTCACAACAAATTTTAAAGTATGGATTGACCAAATCAATAAGTAAATCATCACAACTTTCTTCTATCATTGAAGATCAACACTTTCCATAAACTCCATCCAAAACTTAATTACTCATCATTTTAAGAAGAAAGATAAAGAAAACTACTCAGAATCCATGGAGAAAACAAAACCATACTTCTCATTTTAAGAAGAAAGATAAAGAAAACTACTCAGAATTCATGGAGAAAACAAAACTACACTATTTAAAAGAAGAAATCATTATCAAACCAACAACAAGTCTCAATTAAAACCAAAAGTAGTCTCCAAAAAAGATAAAAACTTATCTTAAGTCCTCCACCAAACTCTTGAAGTTCCTTTAATTCTCTTCTCTTTACATTCACTCAAAACAAAATAACAAAAAGGATAAAATAAAAGTAAAAGTGGTGCCTGAAAATCTCTCCGAACTAACTAATTCCAAAACTTTCCAATACTTTCAGGACCTCTTTCAAAGTCCCAATCTTCTTCCTTTTATAATTTTCCAAAAGGTGCCTTGGTTTCTCTTCAAAATATGTCTATATTCAATGTATTTCCCTAAGAGATGCATCCTTTCATGATAATTTTTGTCCATGGTGGTTATAACGACTTATTAAGCCAATGGGTGCCTCGAAAACCTCTTCAAAATTTGCATAAATTGAATTTACTCATCCAATAACTGCCACTGGCGCTTAAGCGCGGCCTTCTCTGTTTAACCGTCGCTTAAGCACCGAATCTGGTGCTTAGGAGCCAAAACTCTTTTGCACAATTTTCACTTTTTTACTCCAAATTTGATCCTTTTTTCACTCCTTTAAGCATTTTTCACCCTTTTTACCTGTATCTGTAAGAAAAACACAAAAATACCTTCCATTAAAGCACAATATCTCAAAAATAAGTATAAAAAATGTGTTTAAAAATACTATATATTTTAGGTGTATGAAAATCCCCCAAACTTAAAATATTACTTGTCCTCAAGTGACACTTCAACCTTTAAAAACTAAATATGTATGATATGTATATGAGTTTATTTAGGAGTTACTAAAATTTTAATTTAGAAATATAGCAGTCTAATTTAGAAAAAATATTCAGTAATTGACCAACTTAAAGTTTAGAAATTCTTAAGGTTAAGAAAGATGAAAATATGAGTTTCCATCTATTTTAGAAATATATTGTAGATTTTCCAAATTTTGAATTTAGTTCTTTTATTATCTCCACCTAAAAATGTTGGAGGTTTCTTGCCATCCAATATGCTCAAGATGTGCATGAATCTCCAATACCTTAGTCTCCAGTACAGACATGTTATTTTTAGTTTTGTTGATCTTCTCTGATATCCCTTCAATACTAACGGCTAAGAAACCGTTATACATCTCTATGCACTTTGAATATTGAATTTCTTCCTCATGGTCTCCTCCTTCTTCTTCAAATCCATCTCCCATGAAGATATCATCTTAAAATCTATCTCTCTCTTAGACTTTAGGGCTAAAAATGATATGGGGTGAAATTCCTTCATTAAACCCTTCTATTTATAGGCATAAATCCTTCCAATAACTCCTAGACACGTTTAGAAATTGGATTGGCATGTTTTACAAACTTCTAGGCAATTTTCCCTTTTAGAATATTAATTTCACACATGTTTCTAAACTGCTGAGCTTAAGCGCCGTATTTGGCGCTTAAGCACCAATGCACATTTTTGCACTAGTCAACTTAATGTCCAAATTCTCATTTTAACATGTCCAAATCACTAAATAAAGTCTTAAAATCAATACTAACACATAATAGTCTCAAAAATACTACCCCAAATTTTCTTAATCACACATAAAACAACAATCAAAATAAAAAACACACTAATAACTATGGGTTGTATCCCACAAAGCGTTTGGTTTTATGTCGTCAGCCCGACATAACCAGTGCTTACTCTGGTTGACCCAACATCATTCCATCATTAAACATATGCTGATCCTCTATAAAATAAGGTTTTAGTCTATGTCCATTAACTTTAAATATTTTCTCAGAATTAAGATCTTTAATATCTATAGCTCCATAAGGATAAATTTTAATCAAAATAAATGGGCACATCCACCTGGACTTAAGTTTGCCTGGAAATAATCTTAACCTTGAATTATATAGCAAAACATGTTTCTCTGGCTGAAAATTTTTAGTAAGAATCCTTTGATCATGCCACATCTTTATCTTTTCTTTATAAATTTTGGCACTTTCATAAGATTCATTCCTTATCTTTTCAAGCTCATTTAATTGTAACAATCTTTTCTCACCAACATCTTTCAAATTATAATTGAACTCTTTAATCGCCCAATATGCCTTATGCTCAAGTTCAACTGGTAAGTGACAAGCTTTTCTAAATATTAGCCTATATGGGGACATTCCTATAGGAGTTCTGTATGCAGTCCTAGAAGCCCACAAAGCATAGTCAAGTTTGACTGACCAATCCATTTTTGTTTGATTCACAGATTTTTCCATAATTATTTTAATTTCTCGATTGGATAATTCAGCCAAACCACTTATCTAAGGATGATAAGCAGTATCAATCCTATGATTTATACGATATTTCCTTAATAATTTCTCCATTATGGCATTTCTGAAATGATTTCCCCCATCAGTAATGATAACTCTTGGCATCCCAAATCTACAAAATATATTCGTTTTCAAAAAATTTGCAACACTTTGAGCATCACATTGAGGTAAAGTAATAGCTTCTATCCATTTGGATACATAGTCCACTGCTAACAGAATATATAAATTTCCAAAAGATGGTATAAATGGTCCCATGAAATTTAATCCCCAAACATCAAATATTTTAACTTCTAGCATATAATTGAGGGGCATCTCATTTCTTCTAGAAATATTGCATACTCTTTGATATCTATCACAAGTTTTGATATAAGCATTAATATCTCTAAAAATTGTAAGCCAATAAAATCCAGATTGTAAAATTTTGCATGTTGTTTTATCAACACCAAAATGTCTCCCAAAATCAGAATTATGACATTTTTGGATAATCTCATAAGTTTCTTCTAATGGTACACATCTTCATTTTATTGTTTATATAAAAATGGGTCATCCCAAAAATAAGTCTTAGCTTCAGAAATAAATTTCCTCTTCTGTTGGCATGTCATTCCATAGGGTATAATATCACTAACAATAAAGTTCACAATGTCGGCATACCACGGAACATACAACTCATTAATAGTGAATAATTTTTCATCTAAAAAATATTCATTAATTCAAAACAGAGTGGTTTTTCTAATTCAATTCTGGACAAATGATCAGCAATTTGATTTTCAATCCCCTTTTGATCTACTATTACAAAATCAAACTCTTGCAAAAGAAGAATCCATCTTATAAGTCTAGGTTTAGCATCCTTCTTTTTCATTAAATAGTAGCAGAATGATCCGTATGCACTATACAATGAGTTCCAATCAAATATGATCTAAATTTATCAAAGGGTAGAATGATTTGTATGCACTATATAGTGAGTTTCCAATTAAATATGATCTAAATTTATCAAAAGCATATAAGGAACTCTTCTTCAGTTGTTGTATATTAATTTTAGTTTTATTAAGAGTTTTACTAGCATAGTAAATAACTTTGAAAATTTTATCATATCTGACTTTCATTAAGAGCTTTACCAGCACAGTAATTTACTTTGAAAATTTTATCATATCTTTGTCCTTAAACAGCTCCAATAACATAATCACTAGCATCACACATTAATTCAAAAGGTTTTTCCCAGTTTGGTGAAACTATAATTGGTGCAGTGATTAATTTTTCTGTCAATAACTTAAAAGCTTTTAAGCATTCCTCATCAAAATTAAAAATTACATCTTTCTCCAGTAAATTGCATAAAGGCTTAGTAATCTTTGAAAAGTCTTTAATATATCGCTTGTAGTATCCAACATGTCTTGGAAAACTCCTAATTTCTCTTACATTTGTTGGATAAGGTAAATTAGTGATCACCTAAATTTTAGCAGGATCTACTTCAATACCATTTTCTGATATTGATGTCCTAATACAATTCCTTCTGCTACCATAAATTGACATTTTTTCCCCGTTAAGGATTAAATTTGTTTCTTCACAGCGCTTAAAAACTTTGGATAAATGTTCTAAATATGAGTGAAATGAAGTTCCAAACATTGAAAAGTCATCCATGAATAATTCAATCCCTTTTTCAATTAAATCACAAAAAAATGCCATCATACATTTTTGAAATGTAGCAGGGGCATTACATAAACCAAAGGGCATTCTTCTAAAAGCAAAAGTNCAACCATATCCTCTACATTTTAGTTCACAATCAATCTTAAGGATTTACTGGAGACATATTGAGTTTGGACATAGGAAACATCCATCTTAATTCCTTACAACCTATTTCTGACCCTATTCTTCTATCATGTTGGTTCAAGTTGGCGTTATTTCGGGGATGGTTTGTGNCGATATTTCGGGTTGGTTTGCGGGGTTGCCCATAAGAAGCTGTCGCTCATTGGAATCGAAATCCCGTCGCCCGCTTTGGAAGGATATTGAAGTATGAAATCAAACTGACCCCATATTTTTCATAGTTTAAAATGAAAGAGCATTGTACCTCAAANTGTCGGCATTATTTTGGGGATGGTTTGTGGGGTTGCCCGTAAGAAGCTGTCGGTCGCTGGAATAGAAATCCCGTCGCTCGCTTCGGAAGGACGTTGAAGTATGAAATCAACCTGACCCCATATTTTCATAGTTTAAAATGAAAGAGCATTGTACCTCAAATCTTGTATCTATCCCGAAGGATAAACACAAGAATTGAGGATGAGGCTCGATCAAAATAAACTAAGGAAAGTATGACGTCCGTTTGGACTGCGAAACCTTTGTATTTGCCGACAAGTTCCCTTATTTAATATAAAGGATTAAATAGGGTTTATATTAAGCTGGGTTC
>JXCR01134492.1:8364-26029 GCA_002079205.1 Phalaenopsis hybrid cultivar
GAATCAGTTCAATACTTCTGATTCATAACTTTTCAAAAAATTGATCTGATAATTTCAATTTTTATATGGAATCAGTTCAATACTTCTGATTCATAACTTTTCAAAAATTGATTCGATAATTTCAATTTAAATATTAAATCAGTTCGATATTCCTGATTCATAATTGATCCAATAATTTCAATTTTCTCTTTGAATCAGTTCAAAACTTCTGATTCATAATTGATCTGATAATTTCAATCTTCTTATCAAATCAGTTCGATACTTCTGATTCATAAATTTTCAAAAATTCATCCGATAATTTCAATTATTATACTGAATCCGTTCAATACTTCTGATTCATAACTTTTCGAAAATTGATTCGATAATTTCAATTTTCATATTGAATCAGTTTGATATGTCTGATTCATAACTTTTCATAATTGATCCAATAATTTCAATTTTTATACTGAATCAGTTCAATACTTCTAATTCATAACTTTTCGAAAGTTGATTCGATAATTTCAATTTTCATATTGAATCAGTTCAATACTTCTGATTCATAACCTCTCAAAAAAAAAGTTGATCCAATAATTTCAATTTTCTCTTTGAATCAGTTCAATACTTCTGATTCATAATTGATCTGATAATTTCAAACTTTTCATCGAATCAGTTCAATACTTCTGATTCATAATTGATCCAATAATTTCAATTCTTACCTTAAGATCAGTCCTATATTTCTGATTTTTTTTTATTGAAAGTCAGTTCCAAATGTCTGACTTTTCTTTGACATCAATATTTGTATCTTGACTTTTTATTTTGAGATCAACCCTTACATGTTGATCCCTATTAAAAAATCTCCAGCAGAAACAAATATTATACGCAAATTCACACTTCTTTCTAGGTCTGATGACTTAGAAATCTAGTGAAAACAAATAACATACGCAAATTCACACTTCTTTCTAGGTCTGATGACTTAGAAATATCGAAACAAATAGTGCATATACAAATTCACACTTCTTTCTAGGTCTGATGTCCCTAGTGGAAACAAATAGCATACACAAATTCACACTTTTTTCTAGGTCTGATGACTTAGAAATCTATATTAAAACAAATACCATTTTAAGGTCAACCCTTACATGTTGATCCCTATTAAAAAAATCCCCAGCGGAAACAAATAGCATATACAAATTCACACTTCTTTCTAGGTCTGATGTCCCTAGTGGAAACAAATAGCATACACAAATTCACACTTTTTTCTAGGTCTGATGACTTAGAAATCTATATTGGTCTTGTTAATCTTGTCAGTCAATGCCAATACGTGCGGTGTGCTTGCCCAACACACCACACCTATTGGGGGACCATTTGTTGACCTCACTTTTGGTTGAGGTCTAGAAAACTTCTTTAGTAGCCTAGGTCTAGCTATAGGACTTTCCTATTGACTAGTCTTAGAAAATTAGAAGAGGTACCCCACCATTAGAAATTCAAAGCCTTTCTCTTTACTCAACTAGAAGTTTCACATATTGATCTTAACTTCTATCATTTAGTAGGTAAGATCATTGTGAGAGGATTCGAGAGGAGTTCCTATAGTATTACTTAGCCTTAGGATTGACCCTAGGTGTTGGTTTGGAGTTAGGATACACAATATCCTCACAATATTCTAGCTAAAACTAATCCATAAGGACCCAAAATGAGGATTTAATTGATCTATGGTTTATTTAGAATGAATATCTATCCAATTCTATGTGAAATGCCTAACTTGGTCATTTGCCCCTAGGCACCTCCAAATTACCTAACTGCCCTCGAGACCCAAATTTGGCCAAAATTCCCAATTTTTTCCAAAATACCTGAAATTGATCAAAAATCATTCCAAACACTTTGAATACATCAAAATTTGCCAAAACTGACAAAATATCAAAACTCATTCCAAACACTTTGAATACATCAAAATTTGCCAAAACTGACAAAAATGGCCAAATTACCAAAATGCCCCTCATGACTTCAAAATCTAAAAAATCCAAAAATTCGAAAAAATTCCTAATAAATTCCAATAAATCCAAAATATTCCCAATTTTATTTTGTCCAACTACACCTTGGTCCAATTTGGTCAATTTGACCATCTTTGACAAAATCCCCAAATTAGCCCCAATATTGGCTAACACCTCAAATCTCAACAATTGAATGCCTTAGACCTCAAATTGGCATCCAATTTTTNCAGGTGGTGGAACGAGAAGACTCGTCAAGTACACTTTTACAGTTTACAGCGTTTTGACAGTCTTTCTTGTACTTTTCTACTGCTTTTCTTTTTTATGCTTCACAAACATTACACAAAATAGAACTTTAACTAAATTCATATGTCTCTATTGGAAGATCGGGAACCCCTCGGAAGAGGTAACCTACGGTTGCTAACGAGGCTTCCCACGGTCTAAATGAAATTATGGAACTCATGAAGGTAACCTACGGTTGCTAACGAGGCTTCCCACGGTTTAAATGAAATTATGGAACTCATTAATATGAGTTTAGTAAATTCATTTGGACTAAGTGATTCCAATAGAAAATAGTGATGCCGGGACGAGAGTTTAGTAAATTCATTTGGACTAAGTGATTCCAATAGAAAATAGTGGTGCCGGGACGACGGTTTCATAAGTTCATTTGGACTAAGTGAATCCAATAAAAAATAGTGATGCCGGAACAAGGGAACCGTCGGACTAAGCGAATCCAATAGAAAATAGTGATGCCGGAACGAGGGAACCGTAGGATCCTAACCTGACTAAGTGAATCAAATAGAAAATAGTGATGCCGGAATGAGGGAACCGTAGGATCCTAACCAACCGGAATGAGGGATTACGGTTGCTAATGAGGCTTCCCACGGTCTAAATGAAATTATGGAACTCATTAAGTTGAGTTCGTAAGTTCATTTGGACTAAGTGAATCCAATAGAAAATAGTGGTGCTAGAATAAGGGAACCGTAGGATCCTAACCGCGATAGAAAATAGTGGTGCCGGAACGAGGGAACCATAGGATCCTAACCGATGTCGCTCTAATCAGAAAATTGTGGTGCCGGAACGAGGGAATCGTAGCAGTTGCTAACGAGGCTTCCCACGGTTTAAATGAAATTATGGAACTCATTAAGTTGAGTTTAGTGATTGCTAACGAGGCTTCCCACAGTCTAAATGAAATTATGGAACTCATTAAGTTGAGTTTAGTACTAACGAGGCTTCCCACGGTCTAAATGAAATTATGGAACTCATTAAGTTGAGTTTAGTAAGTCTAACGAGGCTTCCCACGGTCTAAATGAAATTATGGAACTCATTAAGTTGAGTTTAGTAAGTCTAATGAGGCTTCCCACGGCCTAAATGAAATTATGGAACTCATTAAGTTGAGTTTAGTAAATGTTTGGACTAAGTGATTCCAATAGAAAATAGTGATACCGGGACGACGGAACCGAGGGATCTTGACCGGAGGCTTCCCACGGTCTAAATGAAATTATGGAACTCATTAAGTTGAGTTTAGTAAATTCATTTATTCCCACGGTCTAAATGAAATTATGGAACTCATTAAGTTGAGTTTAGTAAATTCATTTGGACTTTCCCACGGTCTAAATGAAATTATGAAACTCATTAAGTTGAGTTTAGTAAGTTCATTTGGGTTTTTCCACGGTATAAATGAAATTATAGAACTCATTAAGTTGAGTTTAGTAAGTTCATTTGGACTAACTCACGGTCTAAATGAAATTATGAAACTCATTAAGTTGAGTTTAGTAAATTCATTTGGACCCACGGTCTAAATGAAATTATGGAATTCATGAAGGTAACCTACGGTTGCTAACGAGGCTTCCCACGGTTTAAATGAAATTATGGAACTCATTAATATGAGTTTAGTAAATTCATTTGGACTAAGTGATTCCAATAGAAAATAGTGATGCCGGGACGAGAGTTTAGTAAATTCATTTGGACTAAGTGATTCCAATAGAAAATAGTGGTGCCGGGACGACGGTTTCATAAGTTCATTTGGACTAAGTGAATCCAATAAAAAATAGTGATGCCGGAACAAGGGAACCGTCGGACTAAGCGAATCCAATAGAAAATAGTGATGCCGGAACGAGGGAACCGTAGGATCCTAACCTGACTAAGTGAATCAAATAGAAAATAGTGATGCCGGAATGAGGGAACCGTAGGATCCTAACCAACCGGAATGAGGGATTACGGTTGCTAATGAGGCTTCCCACGGTCTAAATGAAATTATGGAACTCATTAAGTTGAGTTCGTAAGTTCATTTGGACTAAGTGAATCCAATAGAAAATAGTGGTGCTAGAATAAGGGAACCGTAGGATCCTAACCGCGATAGAAAATAGTGGTGCCGGAACGAGGGAACCATAGGATCCTAACCGATGTCGCTCTAATCAGAAAATTGTGGTGCCGGAACGAGGGAATCGTAGCAGTTGCTAACGAGGCTTCCCACGGTTTAAATGAAATTATGGAACTCATTAAGTTGAGTTTAGTGATTGCTAACGAGGCTTCCCACAGTCTAAATGAAATTATGGAACTCATTAAGTTGAGTTTAGTACTAACGAGGCTTCCCACGGTCTAAATGAAATTATGGAACTCATTAAGTTGAGTTTAGTAAGTCTAATGAGGCTTCCCACGGCCTAAATGAAATTATGGAACTCATTAAGTTGAGTTTAGTAAATGTTTGGACTAAGTGATTCCAATAGAAAATAGTGATACCGGGACGACGGAACCGAGGGATCTTGACCGGAGGCTTCCCACGGTCTAAATGAAATTATGGAACTCATTAAGTTGAGTTTAGTAAATTCATTTATTCCCACGGTCTAAATGAAATTATGGAACTCATTAAGTTGAGTTTAGTAAATTCATTTGGACTTTCCCACGGTCTAAATGAAATTATGAAACTCATTAAGTTGAGTTTAGTAAGTTCATTTGGGTTTTTCCACGGTATAAATGAAATTATAGAACTCATTAAGTTGAGTTTAGTAAGTTCATTTGGACTAACTCACGGTCTAAATGAAATTATGAAACTCATTAAGTTGAGTTTAGTAAATTCATTTGGACCCACGGTCTAAATGAAATTATGGAATTCAGGAGGTAACCTTACATTGCTAATGAAGTTTCCCACGGTCTAAATGAAATTATGGAACTCATTAAGTTGAGTTTAGTAACGAGGTGCGGTCTAAATGAAATTATGGAACTCATTAAGTTGAGTTTAGTAAATTCATTTGGACTAAGTGTAACGAGGCTTCCCAAGGTCTAAATGAAATTATGGAACTCATTAAGTTGAGTTTAGTAAATTCATTTGGACTAAGTGATGTCTAAATGAAATTATGGAACTCATTAAGTTGAGTTTAGTAAATTCATTTGGATTAAGTGATCCACGGTCTAGATGAAATTATGGAACTCATTAAGTTGAGTTTAGTAAATTCATTTGGACTAAGTGATTCCAATGAAAAATAGTAGTACCGGGACGATGGAACCGTGGGATCTTGACCGGTGTCACTTTAATAAACTTTAATATGCCCATAATAAAATTCAATAGTGGTGCCGGGACGATGGAACCGTGGGATCTTGACCGGTGTCGCTTTAATCAACTTGTAGTGGTGCCGGGACGATGGAACCGTGGGATCTTGACCGGTGTCGTTCTAATCAACTTTAATACTATGGAACTCATTAAGTTGAGTTTAGTAAATTCATTTGGACTAAGTGATTCCAATAAAAAATATGGAACTCATTAAGTTGAGTTTAGTAAATTCATTTGGACTAAGTGATTCCAATAGAAAATATTAGTGCCGGGACGACGAAACCGTGGGATCTTGACCGGTGTCACTTTAATAAACTTTAATATGGCTACCGGGACGACGGAACCGTGGGATCTTGACCGGTGTCGCTTTAATCAACTTTAATATGCCCGTGCCGGGACGATGGAACCGTGGGATCTTGACCGGTGTCACTTTAATATGCCCATAATAAAATTTAAAGAACTTTAACTATAGGGGCTGGAACGATGGAACCGTGGGATCTTGACCGGTGTCGCTATAATCAACTTCAACTAAGTTAATAAAGGATGATGAAATCCTAGGATCTTGACCGGTGTCGCTTTAATCAACTTTAATATGCCCATAATAAAATTTAAAGAACTTTAACCATAGGGTCACCTAATCTGATATTATAATCAAATGACCTAGAAAACTTAAACTCTGCTACAACGAGGAGCTCGGAGCTTACATGGTGGGCAGCCCGGTCGTCTTCAACAGCGAGAGGATCTACAACAACACATCCTTCCTTAGCTTTAAACAACAAGGCCATAAGAACTCGAGGTCGTTTGCCTAGTGCAACATAAATCCTCAAACACATCTTTTAGGCATTTGTACAATCCTGTTGTACAATCTAAGCCCTAACTCGCCTTAGGACTCCAAGGTAGTCATTTGTTACGACTTAAATCTTCACATCTTCAAGGTTATTTGTGTTGATTGCTTCACACAAATGTAAATCCTAATAAATAAAAAAAGCAGGATGAAACATCTAAATGATTTCTCCTAAAATTGAAGTCAAATAATAGGTTAGCTTAGGAAGTCACCAAATTTCTCTTTCGAATCTGTGACAACCTCTAGTGTTTCCTCCTTTGGACTCCAAAACAAAATGTTTCAAATTTGAACCAATCCCCCTTCANAAGAACCGGGTTGGTATTGTCTCAGTCAAAAATTGAAAAGAATCACATGAGGTTGTATGAATAAGAAGTTATTTAATATGATTTAATGCAAATAAATAGGAAAACAATCTTTGAATGGTGTAGAGTTAGAGAACATTAAAGTGACAAGTTAAAGCCCCCAACTTGGTTTATTATTTTAGGTTTTGATACGAGATGTTAGCCGCCAAGTGAAGGGAATCGAGGGAACTCTAGTGTGAGAGTTAGTATTTTCTCTGCCTAGCCGGTCTTTAAAACTATTCAAATTTTAAATTAGTCAATCTTCTTTATAGCATCTCTAGTAAGGGTAAGGAATAATATTGCTTCTATTTGACACAGCACAATTTGCATACTTCCACAATAGAAATCCTATACTTAATACTTACTCATGATAAAGAGAAAGATATTTTCATATTAAGTACTTTTCTTTTACATAAACTCAAGTTATCTTTAGAATTTGTTACTTTTTTGTTAAAATCTTAAAAATACAAAAAAGATTTGAATTTTTATGAGTGTAAAAAAATCTATAGTTTAAGTAATTGCCCTTTTGAAATAGAAAGTTTGTTGATCAATTGTGCATATTATAAATTTTTCTGTGGGTTCGATATTCAGATCTTAATCAAAGAGTCGTATATTACTTGATAACAATATGTATAATTGCGTTGTATCCCAATATATATAAAAATTGAAAAGTTAAATTTTTATTTTCTTCAGGATCAAGTTTTTGGTACTGTTGCAAAGTAAGGAAATATAAGTGAAAAATATAATTGAAGGCATTGTTATATTGTTGCATTTAACTAGTAACGGGATCATCGACCCACCAACTTGCCTCGAGCGGGTGACTAAACCCACAACTACTAGCCAAATTTATTTCTTGGGCTAGCTAAGAAATAAAATATGAAGGAATTTGAGATCTCACCACTATAGGGGTTGTGGACGTGTTTATTCAAGTAGGAGAAATCTCTCCTAATAGTAGAAGAGAAGGTGACCACCCAAAAAAGCTCCGTCAAGGTCTACTCCACTCCTTCTTGAAAGAATGAAGAAACTCTCCTCTAGAAGATGAGTCTGGTGAGGCTTCAACAAGATTTTAAGCTCTAGAAAAGTTCCGATAAAGCTTTGGTGATCCTTCCCAAAGATAAGAAGAAGCTCTCCTTTAGAGTAGGAGAGTTAGTACATTGCTCCCTCACTAGCTCAGCCCTTCCTCAAGCTGATCCCCTCACACACTCAAGAAAATTGGAGGAGGAAGATGAAGGAGATGTGGATAAAGAAGTTGAAGAAAATAAAAAAGATGGAGTTTTGGAGCAGAAGAAGAAGTTTTCTCTTTTTTCTGAAGCTCCTCTCTAGATTTTTCCATAATTAAAGCTTCTCTATAGCTCTCCACCACTACAAATAAAAAGAAGCTCTCTCCTCTCCTCTCCTTAGCTCTCCTCACCAACCTCAAATTAAAAATGAGAGAATCCCCCTTAAATAAGGAGAGAAGAGATTAAAATAAGCTCACCGAAGGGAATCCCCATATTTTCCCTTAATAATGAGGGGTACTTAGAGCATGCCAAATGAGACTAATCCCATGGATTTATCACACCCTCATGCATATCTCCACAAGCTCAAGAAGATCTCCACCGTTATGAGTTGTTAGAGGGTGTAATGGCATCAAACTAGTGCCAAAAACAGTGTTTTTTGCAATCTGAAAATGACCCAGCACCTAAGAACCACGGCCATTACACCTAGGTACCATGACTTTGGTGCCTAGGCCCCTAGTCTGTTGCCATGGCACCAGAAATCTGACACCTAATCCGCTGGTCGAATCGACAGATCTGGTGTCTACTGATCCACTATAAAGTTACCTATTTTTTATGCACATTTTATACTCATTTTTTTTAGGTCATTTTCCTTTAATGAATGGTATATTTATGCTTTTGGATGCAAGTGCAAGAAAAATAGTTTAAAATCAAAAAGTAGCAAAAATACATGAAAAAGGAGGAAAATGGGCTAAATTGACGAAAAGTATCAAACCAGCCAAACTGGCGCCTAGGCACCAAATGCAAATATTGGCTGGCGCCCAGGCACGACAATTTGACACTTAGGCACCATGATTATTTTCTGAAAGATTCATTAAATGGGGCAAAATTTTGAAGAGATGTCTAAAGCAACCCTTGGTCATTTTCAAAGCTCTACAAATATTGATTAATTTCAAGGGGCTAGGAGAGTTGGACCTATAGAGTTTCATAGTGTGTGAGTTTGTTAAGTGTGTAAGAAGTTTCGCTTGTAATTCTTTGTTATTTTTGGAGTTTATGAGTCCTTTAAGTGTTGTTGGAGTAAGATAAGTCAGCGAAATTCAAAGGAGTGCTTGGGGAAACATTTCAGATAAATATTTGTATCTTCGTCTTTAAGTTTTGTACTTTAGATTGGAGTTTTATGAATATGTTTTTATTTGTTATCCCCATGCTTCATGAGTAGTTTTCTTTCTTTCTCTGAGCAATATGAAGTAATTGAGTAAGTGATTTTGATTTTTTTTAGAACTTCTTTTATTCCTAAAATCTGTGATGATATTTTTACCGGTACTTCATTTACTTTACAAATTGGCCACTTGTATTGTTAGAACTTATTTAGGAACTTATAGACCCGAAAGGGCTAAGATTTCTTGACTTATAAATATCACATTCTACCTTGGAAAGAGAAGTAGCGATCGTTCTATTGGGGGAGCAAATAGATAAGGAGATAAGATTTGATAAGTGTAGAATTGATGTTTCTAGAGTGACAGGCTAGATTTTTTCATCAATTTGGCCTAGAGATTGGAACTAAGGGTCATTGGTAGGTCCTATAGAGAGGGCACCGTGGGCAATCTAGGAGTGAGAGGCTAGAACATACCAAGCAGTACTACCATGCTGACACCATCTTTAATTAGTTAATGTTCTTTCCACAATTAAAAAGAAGTAAGAAAATAGGCATGCTCCTATTTGTCACAATACCAAAATTAAGTTTCTGAAAAATTTTAAAATCCTTCAATGATTATGAATTATTGGAAAGGATAAAGTTTCTTTTTATATATTGCCTTAGTCATTTCATTCACTTTTACTTGCCTTTTGTGGAATTTATTAAACTTAATTTTCATCTTTAGAAATTTACTACAGTGTTAAGTAAAGTTCTCTTAAAGTTAAAATTCATGTACTTCATTTCATTGTTTTTCGATGACGTTTTCCACACGGGATCGATACTGGGGGTTTTAAAGAAAACTCTATATTACTTGAAATGATACGTATACTTGCGTAGTACCCCTAATGAGAAAATTATTTCATTCATTTTTATCATATTACATTTGTTCTCACTAGCTGCTAAAAATAATTTGGTTCAAGTTTTTGACAGATTAAGGAACATAAATATCTGTGAAATTGCGGGCTGGGTCACCCACTTTCTTATCTCTTAAGGAAAAGCTGTTTTCCGCTATTTTGGGCACCTAGACAACCGAGACTGTTACCTAAGCACCATAAAATAGTGTTAGACGTCTAAGGGCTAAGTTTTTACATCAAGGAGGGAATTTAGGTAACCTAGGTGCCTGAGTTTGACACCTAGGCACCAGTTTGGCCCTAATTACCCTGATTACACCAAGAGCATCTGCTAAGGATTTTCTCATTTCGAAAGCATTGGAAGACCTTATATAAGTAACTTAAGATCCCCGAACCTCAAAAATAACTAATTTTTTTTATCCATTAATAAAATAATTTTTCACCAAAGTGCTCTCTAGACTACAAAACGATAAGGCTTTCAGACTCTAATTTTTTGTAGCACACATAGAAGGGTTCCGTGGCTTCCCTTGACCACAAGGAGGCATTGAATGGATACTGAGGGACATCTAAACTCCAAAGTGGATATCATACATGTCTAATGTTTTGGTTGAGTGACATGCCATAAAATTACCTATTTTTGTGTGTTTTCATGCTTATTTTTAATAATATCATGCTTTAATGAAAGAAATTTTGTGTGTTTTTCAATTTAAAGTGCAAGAAATGGATTTTAGGAGAAAAAGAAGAAAAAATGGAGTAAAAATGGGTCAAATGAAGTCAAAATCCACATATGATGACCTAGCACATAAGGGTCAGGATCTGGCGCCTAGGTGCCAAGGAGACTCTATGGCTGGTGACTAGGTGCCCAACCATTTGTGTGCCTAAGCTCCATAGATGGTTTTTAAAAGATTCAATGAAGTTAGATGAACTTAAAAGAGGTACCTTAAGTAACCATTGGTTATTTTTTGAGCTCTATATATGGAAACATTTCTACACGTCTAAGGGGGAGAAAAAGAGAAAAAAACTTTGTTTCTTTTAGTAGTTTAGGCCGCTATAGGGGTGGGCGGCCACTATAGTTGGAGTTTAGTGTTTGTAGAGTTTTATGAGATTCTTTTGGAGTCAAGTTCTACTAGAAAACTTAAGAGGTTTGCATGGGGAAAAGTGTGTGATAAGTATTTGTTATCCCCATGATTTATGTATGAGTTGTTTTCTTTTCTTTTTTCTTTACAAAAAAAGTAATGATGTGTGGAATGAGAATGTTTTGAAGATTTATTTTATTCAAACAAATTGTGATGGTAATTTCATCGGTTCTTCATTTACTTTTCAAATTGTCCATTTATGATGTTAAAACTTGTTGCAAAACATAATAACCCAAGAGGGCAATGATTTCACCAACTAGTGAGTACCACACTAAACCTTAAAGGAAAGAGGGGGCCAAATTCAGGGTGAGGGCAAATAGATTGGGAGATAAGTTTTGATGAGCGTAGAATTGGTGTTTCTAATGTGACAAGCTAGATCATTTATCAATTTGGTCTAAAGTTGGAACTAAGGGTCCCTGGTTAGTCCTATAGAGAGAGCATAGTAGGTAATGTAGAAGTGAGAGGCTAAAATCTACTCACCATAACCACACAAGTTGGAAATAACTTTAGATTTTCCAATGATCTTTATAATCGAAAGGGGTAACAAATAGGTATGCTCCTAATTGTCACAATACCTCATTTTCATCGTTAATCATTTGATTCCTGCACTGATTTACAATCTCTTTACAAAGGGGGAGACTTTTTATTATAATCATACTTTTTTACACATCTTTAATTTAGAGACTTTTCATTTAATTTTAGTTTAAATTAGAAGTAGCCACTTTAGTTATAACCTTTTACAAAGAGTTTGATATTATTCTCTAGAAAATTTAGTTTATAGTTTAATTAGAAATATTTCTAAGTTAGCATAGTAAATTCTTTTTGCCCTGTGGATTAGATACTATGCTAACTTAGTAAATTGTAAAGAAAACTCTTTATTCTTTGAAATGATACGTATACTTACATAGTACCCCTAGTGTGTAAACCATTAATCAACTTAGTCACAAATTTTTTTTGCACACTAGCCACTGATTATAACTTGGGTCAACATTTTGGCCATCTTTTCAGACTTAAATAATTACGTATTTGTATGTCAGGTCAAGTTTTTTGCGCTGCTCCAAGAGAACTAAAGAAATTTTCAAAATTAGTAATTTTTATTTTTATTTAGCTATAGATTTATTTTAGGAGATTTTTATTTTATTTTCTTTTATAAGTATTTTTTTATTTTCTAAAAATATAAAAACACCAAAAAATCAACAAAATAAAAAATTCTAAAAAAACTAAAAAATAAAAAAAAATATTTTTATTTTATGTTTTTGTTTTACTTTTAATTTCTGAATTTTTAATTTTGCATGTGTGGCAAACACATTGCAAAAACTAATAAATAATCAAACTATTTAAAATGAACATCAAATTTACAAAGACCTTTAAGGGACTATGCAAACCCTACAACATATGAAATTCACTTAAGTATATGAACCTCTACAGTAGCGGCTAGCTCATTTGAACTTAAACCTGCAAATAAACAAAAGGTACAAAATAATCAGTTTTGGGTAACACCATTTGAGGATCCAAACTTACACCTTGCAAGCTTTTTAGAACTGTGAGCTATATTTAAATATGATGGCGTATCAACTGATGTTGTTAGACTTATACGTTTTACTTTTTCCTTTTTCCTTAAAGGATAAAACTAAGATGTGCTTAAATTCATTAGCATTCCAATTTATTAGAACTTGAGCGGGAGTTAGCACAAAAATTTTTGGCTAAGTACTTTCCATTTTAAAAAACCACTAAGCTTATAAATGATATTACCTCTTTTACTTAGTATGAAGTTGAGTCAATATGAGATGCTTGGGAACGATTTGTAGAAGTCCTTGGAAGTGTCCACTTCATGACTTTCTAGACTGGTTAATTATTCAAACATTTTATAACGGGTTAGTGGGATCCCTTGATTTATTATTGATGTTGCTGCTGAAGGATCATTAATGTCAAAACTATTTGATGAAGCTTATGCATTAATTGAAGAGATGACTACAAACAATTTTCAATGGCTCCCTGAAAGGGTAAATCCTAAGAAAGTAGGCAGTGTTCATGATATTGATGCAATTTCTATACTGGCATCTCAAGTTGTTGCAATATTCACCAAAGAAAAATATTTTGAGATTTTCATACCTATTTCATACTGTTTTTGATGTTATTGCACTTTAAAGAAAGGTATTTTTGATATTTTGTTATAGGAATGAAGAATTAGGGTCATTGGAGCAAAAAGATGCAAAAAGGAGCGAATTTAGAGCGAAAAGGACCAAAATGTGAAGAATTGAAATAGGCCGCCGACGGCGCCCTCGACCCCGCCGACAGCGAGTTTCTACCGAGACTACAAGACAAAACTCTTCAGAAGCACGCCGACGGCGAGATCGACGGTTATGCATACTCAAGCTTTGGATAAGGCCAAATTTTGAAGGGATGCTTAGACAACTCTTGGGAAAGCTCATCTGCAACTTTAAAAGAACATTTTGGCCAAAAATAGAGAATGCTAGAGAGCGCTAGAGAGCGCTAGAGAACACTAGAGAGCCTAGAGGTTAGAAAGGTTCCATTAGAGTGAAGAGATTGTGAGGAATTCTTCAAGAGATTGTAAGAGTGGTGGGAAAATGAGAGATTTCTTCTTCCTTGCTATTTCGAAGAGGAGTTCTGTGTGATGTAAAGAAAGGAAGAGATTTAGAGGAACTTTGAGGAGTTTACTTGGGGAGAAATTAGAGATAAGTTTATTTATTCGTTATAGTTTGTATGACTTTAAATTTTTATATGAATTTTGAGTTTTGTCACTTTCCCCATGAGATCTGACTAGTTTTATCTGTCTTTCTCCTTGTCTCGAGATTTGTGAAATGATGATTTGAATTGGTGAAGCCATGAAACTTTAAGAAATTATGATGATCTTTTCACTTTGATCTTAATTTACTTTCAATCTGGCCAATTGATTTGCTAAAATATGTTGAGTTTTACAACTACTTTGATCTTAATTTACTTTCAATCTAGCCAATTGATTTGTTAAAATATGTTGAGTTTTACAACTAAAGAGAATAGATTACATCCAAGATTCAAGGAGGTCAAAGGCATTGGAAGTTGGGTGAAAATAAATAAGGAAATAATATTATCGGGCGTAGAATTGGAGATTTTAGAGTGACAGAAATTGGGTGCAAATAAATAGGGAAATGAAATTATCGGGCGTAGAATTGGAGATTTTAGAAAATGACAGACTAAAATCCCCAATTCGGTCTTTGGGTGCAAATAAATATGGAAATATTATTATCGGGCGCAAAATTGGAGATTTTAGAGTGACAGACTAAAATTCCCAATTTGGTCCTATTGTTTGGGTGCTGATGTGTAGATGTTAGCCCTCATGTGAGGTGAACGTGGGAGCTCCAAAGTGAGAGCTGGCATCCTCCTAGCCTAGCCGCAGAATCAGTAACCAAGCATGGGATTAGTCAATGTTCTTTATGCCTGAACCAAAGGGTAAAAAATAGGTATGCTCCTATTTAGCACAATATAAATTAAACTAATTCATTTTGTCAATTTCACTATAATTTCTTGACAAGTAGAAGGATTCTTTCTTATATATCACAATCGTACCATCATTAGCATATTTAGTTATTTTATAGATAAAATTACATAATTATTTCAATTGCCTATTAGTGACAGATAAGCAAATTGAACTTCGTTGTTGTAATTGAAGTATTACTTTTTATAAAATCTTAGTTTGTAGATTTAGCTACTCTCTGTGGGATCGATATCTAGGACTCCATTAGAGCCCTATATTACTTGTGTGATACGTATAGATGCGTTGACAAATTTGACTTTAACATTATTGAATATTATATTTATACATCTTAATCAAATTAAACGCATTTGTAAAGTCATGATCAAGTCTTTGAACGTCATTGCTGGAAATTAAATCTTCTAATAGCGCCATTAAATTCTTGTATTTGTCGAATTACAAAAAATTTTGATTAAGTCCTTTGACGTCGTTGCTGGAAATTAAATCTTCTAGTAGGGCCCTCAAATTCTTGTATTTGTCAATTTACAAAAAGTTGGTCAAGTTTTTGGCGCCTTTGCCGGAGATTAAATCTTCTAGTAGTGCCATCAAATTCTTGTATTTGTCGATTTACAAAAAGTCAGTTAAGTTTTTGGCGCCGTTGCCGGGGAGTATAAGAGTAATAGACAATTTAGGATTATTAAAAAGTTTTTACTTAAATTGCAACTTAATTTTATTTTTAGCTAATTATATTACTGTGTACTGATTTTAAATTGTATGCGCAAATTTGGACCTGAAAATCTTATAACTTACGATTTAGAATTAGAACGCACTGTTAGAAAGATTAGAAGATTAAGAAGAAAATCTAGAAATTGTGATACAATGGAAAATAACATGAACAATTAAGGAATAGAAAATGAACACCAACCTAGACCCTTACGAGATTATGCAAATCCTACAACAGATGAAATTCACTTATTTATCCATAATCCTGATGTAGCTGCTAATTCATTTGAACTTAAATCTGCTATTATCCAAATGGTACAAAACAATCAATTTGGAGAAACACCAAATGAAAATCCTAATTTACACCTCGCTAGTTTTTTAGAACTATGTGCTACTTTTCAATATGACAAAGTCTCAAACGATGCTATTAGGCTTAGACTTTTTCCTTTTTATCTGAGGGATAAGGCTAAGATGTGGTTAAACTCATTAGCACCTGGATCAATTAGAACTTAAGGACAACTGTCACAGAAATTTCTATCCAAATATTTCCCTCCATCAAAGACTGCTAAACTAAGAAATGACATAACATCATTTTGTCAGATTGATGGAGAATCAATATATGAAGCTTGAGAGAGATATAAAGACCTTCTTAGGAGATGCCCTCATCATTCGTTACCACATTGGTTAATAATTCAAACTTTTTATAATGGATTAGTGGGATCTCTTAGATCGATTATAGATATTGCGGCTGGTGGTTCTTTAATGTCAAAACCTTTTGATGAGACTTATTCATTAATAGAAGAGAATGGCTGGTGGTTCTTTAATGTCAAAACCTTTTGATGAGGCTTATTCATTAATAGAAGAGATGTCTGCCAACAATTTTCAATGGCCCTCTGAACGGGTAAATCCTAAAAGAGTAGCTAGTATCCACGATTCTGATGCAATATCTATGTTAGCTTCACAGATTACTATAATATAAAAGAAATTAGATTTTATGGGATGAATTATTCTCCAACACCTCCTGTGATGGAAGAGAACTCATTTGGTCAATTTTTGGATGTTCAACCTTCATATGAGACTTTAAACGCTATTAATAGACCCAACAACCCTTATTCAAACTTATTATAATCCAGATTGGAAGAATCATCAAAATTTTAATTGGAATAACAATTCTTCTACAAATCAACAATGGACAGACAACCTATTAGAAAATTCATCCAACCAAGGAAATGTTAACTACAAACTTTCTTATCCTCCAGGATTTAATAGTAACACTCAAATTAAGGAGAATAAGTTGTTTATGAAAGAATTGATATTAAACATGGGTCAATAGTTGCAGAATCAAGGAAATCAATTACAAATTCAAAGAAATCAACTACAAAATTAAGGAGTTGCTATTAAGAATATTGAAAACCAATTAGGGCATATCGCTACTGCACTTAGTAACCAAACATTAGGAGCTTTTCTGAGTACTGTGGAACCAAATCCTAAAGATCAAGGAAAAGAACAAATCAAAGCAATTCAATTACGAAGTGGAAAGGAATTGGAGACAAGAGTACAAAAAGAAATAGAAACTGAAAAAGAGAAAGTGGATACTGAAAAAGAAAAGGGTAATGAGTACCCAGACTTAGAGTATCCATTTACACCAATGAAAATTAATGTGGAAAAACCTCCACCACCGTTTCCTCAAAGATTGAAGCAACACAAACAGAATAAACAATTTTCCAAATTTTTAGAAATTCTTAAGAAATTTACGGTAAACATTCCCTTCATAGAAGCTTTAGAGCAGATGCCCAATTATGTAAAATTTATGAAAGATATTCTGAACAAGAAAAGAAAGTTCACAGATGACGAAACTATCGCACTTAGCGAAGAGTGTAGTGCAATTATTCAGAAAAAGCTTCCTGAAAAATTAAAAGATTAGGTAGTTTCACTATACCGTGTGCTATCGCTGAAAAATTTTATGGAAGAGCTTTATGTGATTTGGGAGCCAGCATTAATCTTATGCCCTATTAGTCCTGAAAAATTAAAAGATCCTGGTAGTTTCACTATACCGTGTGCTATCGGTGAAAAATTTTATAAGAGCTTTATGTGACTTGGGAGTCAACATTAATCTTATGCCTCTATCAATTTTCAAAATACTAGGATTAGGAGAAGTATCACCTACTTCTGTAACTCTTCAATTAGCAGATCAATCAGCTACATATTCTAAGGGAGTTATAGAAGATGTGTTAGTAAAAGTTGATAAATTTATCTTTCCTATGGATTTCATNCATTGAAATAAATTTAAGGAGCGGAAAAATGTTACCTCCAAGAACAGCTCCAACAGATAAAGGAAAACAAATCGTAATTCAAGAAGAATTACCTCCACCTCC
>JXCR01134492.1:38095-52678 GCA_002079205.1 Phalaenopsis hybrid cultivar
AAAAAANATATATATATATCAATAAGATGTATATATAATTGAGACTAAACTCATATATATATATAACTACTTTCTTTAAAAGCATATATATATGAAAAACCAAAAAATAAAAGGACAGAAAATTACAACAATCTGCATAAAGGCAAATTTGAAAGATCACCCTTGAGAAGTAAAAGAAGTGGTGGGGGAACTTCCTTGGATACATTGGGTCTATCAGCCTCAGCACCCACCTGAGCATGCCAATGAGCAGGTTTGTTACCTTCTCTGTGTATAAAAGTGAATTTCAGATTAAGGCCCTGAGAGTTATAAGAGATTCTATTCTTCCATTTTAGAATGTGTCAGGGGCAGGTTATGTTATTAAGGAGAATGCTAATCATGACCTTGGAATCTGTCTCCACTATCAGATTATGAAAATTGGCCTTGGATGCAATCAAGGTAGCCCAAAGGATAGCCAATGCCTCAGCTTCCAGAGCATCAGCAGCAAAGATAGGAGTCTGGAAAGGTAAGAGACAATTACCATTTGAGTTCCTGAAAACACCTCCAATGCCAGCAGTGGACCTATAGAAGCTGCCATCAGTATTGGCTTTCAGCCAACCAGCAGGAGGTTTGATCCAGTAAACAAGGGGGTGATCCAAAATAGGTTGATTTGCCAAAGAGTTGGTCTTGAAAAGATCAGGAAAAGCTTTCTAATGGGTGATTTTTTTCAGAAAAGTTAAACAGTTAGCAGCCACCTTGGAGGGTTGTGGTAAGTGATCATTAAATTTGGCCTTATTTCTAGCCATCCAAGTGAACCAAGCCACCACACAAGGTATCACCAACATTTTTAATTGGAACCATTCATTCCAGCAAGATATAAATATTTGCCAGGTGAGATTGATGGTTTTGACTTTCAAGTTTCTGAGGACAATTGACCAAATCTGCTGGACAAATTGACATTGGAAAAATAGGTGATCGGTTGTTTCCAACAAGAAGGACCTCTCAATCCCTTCAGTTTCAGAATGTCATCAATTGGGAGGCATTTAGAGAAGATTCTCCAATAGCAGAAACACATAGCGGGTGAGAGGAAATTGTTCCAAATGGATTTCCCCCAGAGACAACTCTCACCTTGATGATGTTGGGAATAAATGTAAGTTGTAATTGACTGGGAAACCCCTTGTTTGGAAATGAGTTTCTCCTTCTTAGTAGTATCCATAGGAATGTTGTTAATCCTGTTAATGGTAAAATTATCCAGTATGTTGTTTAAGGCAGTAAGGTTCCACTAGTTTCATTCCAGAAATCTGACACTTTGGTAGAAGTTGGGTAGAGAGCAGTTAGCTTGTCAGCAAGCTTCCCATCCCCCATCCAGTTGTCAAGCCAAAAATTGAGGTTCCCCTCTCCAAGGTCCCATATAAAGTAATCTTCAGCTTTATCTTTATATTTAATCATGTGAGACCAGATTCTGGAGTCTCCCAATTTAGATGTAGCAAGAGTGGGATGTGAACCTCTACAATACTTGCCTTTAAAAAAGATAGCCCAAAGGGACTCTTAAGCTCTAAAGTGTATCCACAACTTGCAAAAATTGATCAGATGAAGGTGTTTAAAACTTCTGAAACCTAGACCCCCATTATGAGTTGGTTTACCGATAGAATTCCAGTTGGTCCAATGTTTTTGTGTTCTTTGTCCTGACCAAAGAAATCTATTGAAAGTTGTTTCAAGAAGATGCTGAGTGCTCTTTTTCATAGGTGCCATTTGGAGAATGTAGGAGGGGAAGGTAGACAGGACATGTTTTAGGAGAGTAATCCTTCCTCCATTTAATAAGAAAGAATTAGTCCAGATAGTGAGCTTAGCTTGAATCTTAGTCACTACATCATCAAATTGGATTTGTCTTGTTCTTCCTTTCAGTAAAAGGACCCCAAAATATTTCAGATGAGAGTGGGGGGTTTGAAAATCAGTAAAATCAGACACCCAGTGTTTGAAAGGTTTTTTAACACCTTTGTTGTAGTAAATACAACATTTATGCTTGTTCAGCTGTAGTCCAGAGCATAACAAAAAATCATTGAGAAGGGTTTGGATTTGTTTAGCAGCAGGTTTAGTAGCCTTAGAAAAAAGAATAATATCATCTGCATAAGACAGATGACTGATGGCAATATTTGAGTTGTGCTTGAAAAGGTTGTGAGGAGATATGTTTGGAATTTGGTTGAGAATAAGTGAAAGGTAGTCAAAGACAAGAATAAAAATAGTGGGGGAGAGAGGGTCACCTTGTTTGATTCCCCTAGAGGCAGTAAAGAAATCATGGGTCTTTCCATTGATGAGAATAGAGTGGGCATTATTATTCAGCCATCTTCTGATTAACATTATGAAATCCATATTGCAACCTCTAGCATGCAGAACCTCCTCAATGAAATCCCAGTGGATGGTGTCATAGGCTTTGCAAATGTCCAAGTTGTAAATCAAATTTCCTCTTCTGCAACTTTTATCTAGATCTTGGAATAGTTCCTGAGCTAAGAGGACATTGTCCACAATGCTTCTACCTTTGATGAAGGCAGTTTCGTTATTGATGATGATCCTATTAAGGTGAGGTTGAATTCTGGCCACCAGAATCTTGCTAATGATTTTAGAGATCACACTGGTGAGACTTATGGGTCTGTACTGGTCCTATCTGTTACACGTAGTCTCTTTAGGGATAAGGACAATGGTGGAAGAGGTGAAATACTTGGTTGGTTCAATACCAGTGAAAAAGGTCTGCACAACATCCATAACATCATATTTAATGACATTCCAAGCTGATTGTAAAATTCAGCAGAAAATCCATCAGGACCTGCTGCTTTATTGCTATCAATAGAGTTTAATTCAATCTTGATCTCCTCTTCAAAAGGGATGTCATCAAGCTTGAGAGTAGACGTATAATGTCTGCAATGGTCAAACAAATTTCCTTTAACTTCAGGCCTAGCCACTTCACTTGTAGTGAAGAGCCTTTTGTAATGCTCAACAGCACTGTCAGCAATATCTTGGGGAGTGTTCAGCCAGTCTCCCTTGGAATCTTTGATCTTATGAATCTCATTACATTTCCTTTTGTGATTAATAATAGCATGGTAATATTTGGAATTTCTATCCCCCAAATAGAAATAATTTTGAGCAGCTTTCTGATGGAGGAGGTGTTCCTACAAGTGAATAGCATTCAGTAGTCTTTCATTGGCATTGTGGAGATCAGTTTCCAAATTAGGATTGAGACTAATTTTAGATTCCAATTCATTTACAATGGCTTCAGCTTCCACCACCCTAGTGTTTAAATTACCAAAGGTCTGCCAATTCCAAGCTTTGAGTTTAGTAGTAAGCCTTTTATGTAGGATCCATAGTTTCACCCAAGGATTGTTGTTATGATAGTTGGTCCATATAGAACTAACTTGATTCAGAAAGTCTGGGTGTGATGACCATACATTTAAATATCTAAAATTATTTTTAAAGGGGTTTATGGAGCTGCTGATGGAGATCAAAAAAGGTATGTGGTCTGAACCAGACATTGATAGATGAGAGACAGATGTATGGAAAAATAAGAGCAAGAGAGGTTGATATCTTCTTTCTCTTTCCCTCTCTGTGTTATCCTCTATCACACTTTCTCTTTCCCGTTCTCTCTCTAGCCTCCATTCTCTACCTCTCTCCCTCCCTCATTTTCTCTTCTTTATTTTGGCTGCACATTTGCTTACTCTATTTTACTCTCTCTTCTCCCTCATATTTTCTCTCTCGATCTTCTCTTTCCCTCTACACCCTCCTCTCATCCTCTATCTCTTTGTCTCTCCCTCCCACGCTCTCTCTCGCTCTCCCTTTTTCTCTTTCTCAATTTCTCGCTTCTCTCAATCTCTATTTTTCTTACTCCCTCACCACCACTCTCTCTCCATCTCATATACTATCTCATCCTCTCTTTAAATCACTTTCGCTTCTTTTTTCTCTCTCGCTCTTTCTATCTCTTGCTCCCCTCTCTTCTCTCACTCTCTCTCTCTCAAACTCTTATCTCTCTACTTCCTTTCTCTCCCTCCCTTTATCTCTCTCTCCTCCTCCCTCACTTCCTCTCCCTTTATCTCTCACTCTTTCTTTCTTAACCTCCCTCTTTCTCGCTCCCACCCACTCTCTCACTCTCTTGCCCTCTATCCCTCTATCTCTCTTTCTCTCACTTTTCTCTTACCTTTCTCATACTATCTTCTCTACGTCCCACTATCTCTTTCATTTTCTCTAACTCTCTTGCTCTTCTCTTTTGCTCTCTCGCACTCTCTTGCTCTCACCCTCATTCTCACTCTTTCTCTCTCCCACTTTTTTCTCACTCCCTCTCTCCCCCTCACACCTTCCTCACATCTCCATCTCTTCTTAAGACTCCTTTTCACACTCTCTCTCTATGCATCTCTATTACATGATCACTATCTCTATCAATCTCCCTCTCTCCCTCCCTCCTACGATCTTGCTTTATCACTCTCCCACCCTCTTTCTCCCGCTTTCTCTTTTACTCTCACTATATCTACAAATTTATTCATCTCTCACTTTCTCTCTACGCATCACTCTCCCTCTATTTCTATCACACACTCTTTCCATCAATCTCCTCCCTTTCTAATCTCTCTATCATGTTTCTTTCTCCTACTCACTCCATCTTAATCTCTTCTTTTCTCACCCTACCTTTGTCTCTTCCTCTATCTCTCTTGCTCTCATTTCTCTCTCTTTTTTTTTCTTGTGCTCACTCTCTCCTTTCTTATATCTCTTGTACTATCAACCTCTCTATCCCCCTATCCTCCTTCTTTCTCTACTCTCCATCCCTCCCTCCCTCTTTCTTATCTCTCATTCTGTCCTTCTCTAGTACTTTTCTATTTCTATACCTCCCTCCCTCCCTCCCTCCTTCCCTCCTTTTCTCTCTCTCTCACAATATCTTTGTTCCCTCCCTTAATATTTGTCTATTGCTCTACATCCTTACTCTCTTTTAATCTTATCACCTTTCTATTTCTGTCTGCATCCCTCCCTTAATATTTTCTATTGCTCCACATTCTTTACACTCTCCCTTAATATTTTTATAATGCTCTACTTTCTTTGCATCCTTTTCTCTCTCACACAGTATCTCTATTCCCTCCCTTAATATTTTTCTATTGCTTTACATCCTTTGCACTCTCTCTTAATCTTTTGACCTTTCTCATTATGTCCATCTCTCTAGCTCGTACTTTTCTATTTCTATCCCTCCCTCCCTCCTTCCCTCTTTTTCTCTCTCTCACAATATCTCTATTCCCTCCCTTAATATTTTTCTATTGCTCTATATCCTTTGCACTCTCTCTTAATCTTTTCACCTTTCAACTGCACTCTCTTTCTATCTACATCCCTTAATATTCTCACTCCCTTTGTTAGCCCTCCTCTCTCCCTCTTCATTTCTATCTCTATCTACCTCTCTATTACTCTTCATATATCTTCTCTATTTGTTGCTTTCTCTTTCTCTCTCCCTACTTCCTTCCTTATCTCTTACTCTATCTCTCTTCTCTCTTCATCTTTCTCCCTCGCTATCCTTCTTACTCTCCCTCTCATTCTATCGAAAACTCTATATCTCTCACACACTCTTGTTTATCTCTCAATCAAACTCTCTCACCCTTCCTCCCTCACACTTTCTCTTTCAGTCACTCCCTCTCTCCCCCTCTTTTTATCGCTCCTACCTCTCTCTGGTTCTTTCTCTCACTCTCTATTGCAACCTCTATCTCCCTTTATCTCTCTCTATTGCTCTCCCTTTAGCTTCCTCTCTCTTTGGCTCCCTCTCTTATTTTCTATCACTCTCTCTTTCTTGCTCGCACTCTCCATTTCTCCTCTCACTCTTCCCTTCCTTCTCTCTTCCCATCTTTCACACCCTCTCTCTCTCTCCCTTTATCCCTCTCCTTCCTTATCCACCCCACTCTTTCTACCCCTCGCTCCTTCCCTCCCTCCCACACTTCTCTTATCTCATTCTCTCTTCTTTCTCTCTTTCTCTTTTCATATCTCCCTCCATCCTTCTCTCCCTCCCTCTCTCTTTTCTCTATCCTTCAAATGCTCTTTTGTTCTCTCTCTTCATTACTCTCTCTCTCTTTCTCACCCTCTTATGTCGTTCTCTCTTCTCTCAATTTTGTTCTCCCTCTCTTCATCTCTCTTTCTTTCTATATCCTTTATTATTTCTATTAATATCTAATCCTTCATCATTTTCTCTCCCTCGCTCTTCCTCCCCCTCTCTATCTCACTCCCTCTTACTCTCTCTTCTCTCGCTATCTTTCCTGTCTCATATCTTTCTTATTCTCACTCTCCCTCAGTCTTCCTATATCTTCCTTTCTTACTCACAATAGAACTCTCTCATCCTTACTTCCCTATCATTATCTCTTTCTCCTCTCACTCTCTTCCCCTTGCTCACTCTTCTCTCTCTTCCTTACTCTCTTTCTCTCTCTCAATCTTATAATAGTCTACATCAATCTTATAATAGTCTACATCAATCTAATTATGTCTCACTCTATTCAAGTCACTCACATTCTCTCTCTCCTCCCTCTCTTACCTCTCACTCTCTCTATCTCTATGTTTCATGCTATCTCTTCTTTATCCCTCTCGCTCCCTCATCACTCTCTCCCCATCCTTAACTCTCTCCAGCTCTCTCAATCTCTCCTACTTTTGTTGTTTCTTCTCAACCTCTCACTCTCTCTCTTTCTATACTCATTCTCACTCTCCCTCTTTATCTCTCTTCTTTCTTTGTACATCACTCTTATGCTCTCTCTTTCTCTTTCCCACACTCTCTCTCACTCCATGACCACTCTCTTTTTACTCACCCTTTCTCTTTCATTATAAATCTCTATCTAATTCTCCCTCTAATCACTCTTTCTCTCTCTCTCGTCTCTCTTTCTCCATTCTCTATCTCTCACCATCACACCCTCTCTCATTATTCTCCATCTCAAACCCCCTCCATCCCACACACTCTCTCAATACTCTTTATCTTGAGTGAGAGAGAGGCGAAAAAGATAGATGAGAGAAAATAGAGACAAAAGAGAAAGCGACGGAAGAGAGTGAGAGAGTGTGTGTGAGAAAGAGAGATAAAGATGTGTGTGAGAGTGAGGGAGGGAGTGAAATAGGGAGGGAAAAAGAGAGAGAGAGAGAGAGAAGCATAAAAGAAAGTGAGAAATAGTGAGAAAGAATGATAAGGGGGAGGGATAGAAGAGAGAAATACAAAGATAGAGTGAAAGGTGAGAAAAAGAGAGTGAGCGATAAAGAAAGAGAACGGGTAAGCAATGATAGAGTGAAGTAAGAGTGGTAAAGAAGAGAGAGCAAGAGAAATAGAAATAGAGAGAGTTAGAGGAGGTGTGAAAGATTAAAGAGAGAGTGGGAGAAACAACAAAAAAGAAGAGAGAGTGAGAAATAAAGAGCAAGAGTGTGTGAGTGAGAGAGGAAGGCATTGAGTGAAAGAGAGAGGGAGAGGGAGGGAGGGAAGTGAGAGGGAGTAGAAGAAAGAGTGAGAGAGTATTGTGAGGATTAAAGAGAGAAAGGGAGGGAGTAAAAGTGAGTGAAATTGAAGAGAGAGAGAAAGTGAGAAAGGGGGGAAAAGTGAGAGTCAATTAGAGATAGGAGAATGTCTGAAGGAAGAGTGAGGAAGAGAGATGAAGTTAAAGAGAGAGCGAGAGAGGGGGCCAGAGAGAAGGAGGGAGAGAAAGAGTAATATACGAGGGAGTAACATAAGGTAGTAAGAGAGAGAAAGAGGGAGGGAGTGAAAGAGATTTTTGAAGAGAGTGAATGAAAGAGAAAGAGTTAGTGAGAGAGAAATAGAGAGAAAAGAGAGTGAAGGACGTGCAACAGAGAATGAGCTTGAGGGAGAGAGGGTGGGAAGAGAAAAGAAATATTCAGAGAAAGGGGTTGAAGATGGAGGGAGAGACAGGAAAAGAGTGAGGGAGAGAGAGAAGGAGAGAGGGAGAATATTGTGTAGAAAGATAGAGTGAGAAAGAGGGTGAGAGTGAAAGTAAAATTCAATAGAGAGTAGCAATAGAGGGATAGTGTAAGTAAAGATAGAACAAAAGGGAGTGAGTGGAAGAGAATGAGTGAGAAAAGTGAGACAACGAGTGAAAGAGAATGAGAAAGGAAGGAAGTGTGGGATAAAGAGAAGAGAGGGAGAGGCAAGTGAGAGAAAGGGAGAGAAATATATGAGGAGAGTGAGAGAGAGAAGAAAGAGTGAAAATGAGAAATAGTAAGGAGGAGAGTAAGTGAAAGAGAGAGAGGGAGGGAGAAAGGCAAAAAAACAGGGAGCCGAAGAGGAAGAGAGAGGGAGAGAGAGAAATATTGAGAAGGAAATGGACAACAACTAAAAAAAGAGAAAGAGAGATTGAGAAAGGGAGTTAAAGAGAATGAGAGAAAATGAGAAAGTGTAAGGAGGTTTGAGGTTGACAGAATGAGAGGGAGGTGGAGGCAGGATGATGAAGAATGAAATTAAAGAGAAAAATTGAGGGAGCAAGAAAGGGAAAGAGAGAAAGGAGAAAATTAAAGAGAGGAGTGAGGACAAAATGAAGAGAAAGAGGGAGGAAGTGGTGAGAGTGAGAGTTAAATTGAAGATAGATAGAGAGACCAAAAGAGAAATAAATGGATAAGAGATTGAGAAAAGATAGAGAAAGAAAGATAGCAAATGTTTGAAAGATTCAGATAGAGATGGGGGGAGGGAGAAGCAGAGTGAGATGTGTGAGAGAAAGTGAGAAAAATTAGAGATAGATGAGGGGGAGTGATGAGAGAGTGATTAAGCTAGAGGGAATATCTTGAGAAAGAGAAGAGAACAATAGAAGGAGAAATAAGGATAGAACAAAGAGTGGGATAGAGATTGAGAGAGGGAATGGGTGAAAAGAGAGAAACTGAGGGAGTGAGTGAGATAATTAACAAGGGAGAGAAAGAGAGCAAGAGTGGGAGTGGGACAGAGAGTGTAAGAGAGAGAGAATAGAGAGAGAGTGAACATAGAGCAAGAGTGATTCAGTGAACAAGAGAAAGGGAAGGAGGGCAATAAAATGAGTAGAGATAGAAATAGGACGTAGAAAGGGAGTGTTTGGCGATTGGATAGGAACTGAGAGAGAGCAAGCGAAAGAGAGAGAGAGAAAGTGAGAGAGTGAGAGAGTGATAAGTGTGAGAGAGAAAGTAGATAGAGTAAGAGATATAATAAAAGAGAGGGAGAATGAGATACATATAGAGCAAGAGAAAGTGGTAAGAAGAGAGGGAGGGGAGGAGAGTGAGACACAAAGGGAGTTGGGGAGGAAGGGAGGGGAAGAGAGTTGAGAGTGTAACAGCAAGCGTGAGAAAGAGGACTAATAGAGAAAAGAATAAGAGAGAGATTATACGAGAGAAGGAGAGAGAGTGAGAAAGATACAGTACGCAAGCAAGTGAGAGAAATAGATAGAGGGAGGTGGAGAGAAGAAGCGAGAGAGATAGAGTGTGGGAGAAAAAGGGGGAGAAATATAGAGAGTGGTAGGGGGAGATGAAGAGAGAGTGAGGGATAGAGAGAATTAGGTAAGTATGGAGTGGGAGAGAAAGAGAGTGTGGGGAGACAGAGAGTGGGCAAGAGAGTTGCGGGAGGGAGAGAGAGTATGTGTTTGAGAGAGGGGGAGAGAGAGATAAAAAGATGGAGGCAGAGAGTGAGTGTGTGTGTGAGTGAGGGAGAAAGTGGTACAGAGTGGCTAGGAAAGGAGAGAGATAGGTATAGAGTGCGACAAAGGGGTTGGAGAGATGATAGATGAGAGAGGGCGAGAGAAAGTGAGGGAGAGTAAGTGAGAGAGAGAGAGCAAGAGAAAGTGAGGGAGAGTAAGAGAGAGAGAGAGAGAGCAAAAGAAAGTGATAGAGAGAGAGAGCGAGAAATGGAGTAAAAGTGAAGCTGAAAGAAAGAAAGGATAAGAGAGAGGGAGTCAGATATAACAATAAGGTGAGAGAGAGAGAGATAGGAAGAGGACGAGAGGAAGAGGGAGAGGGTGAGTGATAAAAAGTGTGGGGGAGGGTGGTAGGGAGAGATAGAGAGACAGGACTAAGAGAGAGGGATAGAGGGAGAGAGAGAGAAAAGTGAGAGATTGAGAAAGTGAGGGAGATAATGAGAGTGAGAGAAAGAGAATAAAGTGCAGAGAGCAAAAGAGGTGGAGTGAAAGAGACGGTGGGAGCGAAAGTGAATGGTGTGAGAGAAGAAGAGATAGAAGATAGAGAGTTGAGGAGAGAATAATGAGGGAAATGGAGAGATGAAGGGAGATAGAGAAGGAGAGAAAGAGGGACATGGAGAGGGAGTTNTCTTTCATTATAAATCTCTATCTAATTCTCCCTCTAATCACTCTTTCTCTCTCTCTCGTCTCTCTTTCTCCATTCTCTATCTCTCACCATCACACCCTCTCTCATTATTCTCCATCTCAAACCCCCTCCATCCCACACACTCTCTCAATACTCTTTATCTTGAGTGAGAGAGAGGCGAAAAAGATAGATGAGAGAAAATAGAGACAAAAGAGAAAGCGACGGAAGAGAGTGAGAGAGTGTGTGTGAGAAAGAGAGATAAAGATGTGTGTGAGAGTGAGGGAGGGAGTGAAATAGGGAGGGAAAAAGAGAGAGAGAGAGAGAGAAGCATAAAAGAAAGTGAGAAATAGTGAGAAAGAATGATAAGGGGGAGGGATAGAAGAGAGAAATACAAAGATAGAGTGAAAGGTGAGAAAAAGAGAGTGAGCGATAAAGAAAGAGAACGGGTAAGCAATGATAGAGTGAAGTAAGAGTGGTAAAGAAGAGAGAGCAAGAGAAATAGAAATAGAGAGAGTTAGAGGAGGTGTGAAAGATTAAAGAGAGAGTGGGAGAAACAACAAAAAAGAAGAGAGAGTGAGAAATAAAGAGCAAGAGTGTGTGAGTGAGAGAGGAAGGCATTGAGTGAAAGAGAGAGGGAGAGGGAGGGAGGGAAGTGAGAGGGAGTAGAAGAAAGAGTGAGAGAGTATTGTGAGGATTAAAGAGAGAAAGGGAGGGAGTAAAAGTGAGTGAAATTGAAGAGAGAGAGAAAGTGAGAAAGGGGGGAAAAGTGAGAGTCAATTAGAGATAGGAGAATGTCTGAAGGAAGAGTGAGGAAGAGAGATGAAGTTAAAGAGAGAGCGAGGGAGGGGGCCAGAGAGAAGGAGGGAGAGAAAGAGTAATATACGAGGGAGTAACATAAGGTAGTAAGAGAGAGAAAGAGGGAGGGAGTGAAAGAGATTTTTGAAGAGAGTGAATGAAAGAGAAAGAGTTAGTGAGAGAGAAATAGAGAGAAAAGAGAGTGAAGGACGTGCAACAGAGAATGAGCTTGAGGGAGAGAGGGTGGGAAGAGAAAAGAAATATTCAGAGAAAGGGGTTGAAGATGGAGGGAGAGACAGGAAAAGAGTGAGGGAGAGAGAGAAGGAGAGAGGGAGAATATTGTGTAGAAAGATAGAGTGAGAAAGAGGGTGAGAGTGAAAGTAAAATTCAATAGAGAGTAGCAATAGAGGGATAGTGTAAGTAAAGATAGAACAAAAGGGAGTGAGTGGAAGAGAATGAGTGAGAAAAGTGAGACAACGAGTGAAAGAGAATGAGAAAGGAAGGAAGTGTGGGATAAAGAGAAGAGAGGGAGAGGCAAGTGAGAGAAAGGGAGAGAAATATATGAGGAGAGTGAGAGAGAGAAGAAAGAGTGAAAATGAGAAATAGTAAGGAGGAGAGTAAGTGAAAGAGAGAGAGGGAGGGAGAAAGGCAAAAAAACAGGGAGCCGAAGAGGAAGAGAGAGGGAGAGAGAGAAATATTGAGAAGGAAATGGACAACAACTAAAAAAAGAGAAAGAGAGATTGAGAAAGGGAGTTAAAGAGAATGAGAGAAAATGAGAAAGTGTAAGGAGGTTTGAGGTTGACAGAATGAGAGGGAGGTGGAGGCAGGATGATGAAGAATGAAATTAAAGAGAAAAATTGAGGGAGCAAGAAAGGGAAAGAGAGAAAGGAGAAAATTAAAGAGAGGAGTGAGGACAAAATGAAGAGAAAGAGGGAGGAAGTGGTGAGAGTGAGAGTTAAATTGAAGATAGATAGAGAGACCAAAAGAGAAATAAATGGATAAGAGATTGAGAAAAGATAGAGAAAGAAAGATAGCAAATGTTTGAAAGATTCAGATAGAGATGGGGGGAGGGAGAAGCAGAGTGAGATGTGTGAGAGAAAGTGAGAAAAATTAGAGATAGATGAGGGGGAGTGATGAGAGAGTGATTAAGCTAGAGGGAATATCTTGAGAAAGAGAAGAGAACAATAGAAGGAGAAATAAGGATAGAACAAAGAGTGGGATAGAGATTGAGAGAGGGAATGGGTGAAAAGAGAGAAACTGAGGGAGTGAGTGAGATAATTAACAAGGGAGAGAAAGAGAGCAAGAGTGGGAGTGGGACAGAGAGTGTAAGAGAGAGAGAATAGAGAGAGAGTGAACATAGAGCAAGAGTGATTCAGTGAACAAGAGAAAGGGAAGGAGGGCAATAAAATGAGTAGAGATAGAAATAGGACGTAGAAAGGGAGTGTTTGGCGATTGGATAGGAACTGAGAGAGAGCAAGCGAAAGAGAGAGAGAGAAAGTGAGAGAGTGAGAGAGTGATAAGTGTGAGAGAGAAAGTAGATAGAGTAAGAGATATAATAAAAGAGAGGGAGAATGAGATACATATAGAGCAAGAGAAAGTGGTAAGAAGAGAGGGAGGGGAGGAGAGTGAGACACAAAGGGAGTTGGGGAGGAAGGGAGGGGAAGAGAGTTGAGAGTGTAACATCAAGTGTGAGAAAGAGGACTAATAGAGAAAAGAATAAGAGAGAGATTATACGAGAGAAGGAGAGAGAGTGAGAAAGATACAGTACGCAAGCAAGTGAGAGAAATAGATAGAGGGAGGTGGAGAGAAGAAGCGAGAGAGATAGAGTGTGGGAGAAAAAGGGGGAGAAATATAGAGAGTGGTAGGGGGAGATGAAGAGAGAGTGAGGGATAAGACAACTTAGAGTAAGTATGGAGTGGGAGAGAAAGAGAGTGTGGGGAGACAGAGAGTGGGCAAGAGAGTTGCGGGAGGGAGAGAGAGTATGTGTTTGAGAGAGGGGGAGAGAGAGATAAAAAGATGGAGGCAGAGAGTGAGTGTGTGTGTGAGTGAGGGAGAAAGTGGTACAGAGTGGCTAGGAAAGGAGAGAGATAGGTATAGAGTGCGACAAAGGGGTTGGAGAGATGATAGATGAGAGAGGGCGAGAGAAAGTGAGGGAGAGTACTTGAGAGAGAGAGAGAGAGAGCGAGAGAAAGTGAGAGAGAGTAAGTGAGAGAGAGAGAGACAGCGAGAGAAAGTGATAGAGAGAGAGAGAGAAAGAAATGGAGTAAAAGTGAAGCTGAAAGAAAGAAAGGATAAGAGAGCGGGAGTGAAATATAACAATAAGGTGAGAGAGAGAGAGCTAGGAAGAGGATGAAAGGAAGAGGGAGAGGGTGAGTGATACAAAGAGTGGGGGAGGGTGGTAGAGAGAGATAGAGAGATAGAGAGACAAGACTTAGAGAGAGGGATATAGGGAGAGCGAGAAAAGTGAGAGATTAAGAAAGAGAGGGAGATAATGAGAGTGAGAGAAAGAGAATAGAGTGCAGAAAGCAGGAGAAGTGGAGTGAAAGAGATGGTGGGAGGGACAGTGAATGGTGTGAGAGAAGAAAGAGATAGAAGATAGAGAGTGGAGGAGAGAATAATGAGAGAAATGGAGAGAGGAAGGGAGATAGAGAAGGAGAAAAAGAGGGACATGGAGAGGGAGTTTTTGAGGGTTGGAATGGGTTAGAGATATTAAGAGATAGAGAGAGAGAGAGCAAGGGAGACAGGGTGAGAGAGAGAAAGAAGATAGAGAGAGATAAAGAGAGTAAAAGAGAGTGATGGAGAGGGAGTAAAGGGAAGCCAATGAATAGATTCAAACAATAAGAGAGATAAAGAGAGCGAGAAGAGAAAGAGAGAGAGAGCAAGAGGGTGAGAAAGACAATGAGAGAGAGGGTCGTAAGAGAAAGTTAGATTGAGTACATAAGATATATAGAGAGACACCCAAGTGTGATGGGGAGAGGATGAGATCCAGAGAGAGTGAGAGAGAAAGTGAGGGAGAGTAAGTGAGAGAGAGAGCTAGAAATGGAGTAAAAGTGAAGCTGAAAGAAAGAAAGGATAAGAAAGAGGGAATGAGATATAAAAATAAGGTGAGAAATAGAGAGAGAGCTAGCAAGAGGATGAGAGGAAGAGGTAGAGGGTGAGGGATAAATAGAGTTGGGGAGGGTGGTAGGGAGAGATATAGAAACAGGACTAAGAGAGAGGGATAGAGGGAGAACGAGAGTGTGATAAAGAGAGAAAAAGTGAGAGATTGACAAGGAAAAGAGAGTGCAGAGAGCAGGAGAGGTGGAGTGAAAGAGAGGGTGGGAGGGACAATGAATGGTGTGAGAGATGAAAGAGATAGAAGATAGAGAGCAGAGGAGAGAAAGAGAGAGAAAGAGGGTGAGAAAGACAGTGAGAAAGAGGGGCGAGAGAGAATGATAGATTGAGTACAAAAGATATAGAGAGAGACACCCAAGTGTGATGGGGAGAGGATGAGACCAAGAGAGAGTGAGAGAGAGGGGGAGGCAGAGAAAGAGTTAGAAAGACTGACAA
>JXCR01134494.1:0-10487 GCA_002079205.1 Phalaenopsis hybrid cultivar
CACCGTAGGTTGTAACTGGGGTCAAACCTTTATATGATCTTTCGATGAAAACATGCATGAGCTAAAGCAATACCCGTGCATTGATAACATGTGAGCAGCACGTCCTTTAGGTTTGAACAGGTGTGGATCCCTTTATTTGGTTGAAATCCTCATGCTTATTATTATTATTATTATTATTTATTTATTTATTTATTTAGAGGTATTTATGTACAAACCAACAAAATCCTATGTATTTAAGTCTCTAACACCTAAACTTTACTTCTTTTTTTTTCCTTTATATCACCCAAATATTTCATATCACTTCAAAACTATCTCTACTATAACTTTTAAAAAGTGAAACACATCTTTTCATCCATATCTAAGGTGGCATGTATATAAAAATTGATGTTTAGGAGTTTGATATGTAAATACGTAGGAATTGAATGGTAAGAATGCGAAAACATCCTTTTTATTTATGGTATTTTGCAATCTCTTTTGAGGAATTGCACGGTTTTAAATTCAAAGTTGTCTCGCAGTCATTATAATGTGTGAAGTAAATTATAAACATTTCGTTGCAAAAATAGTGTGAAAGACTTGTTTTTTTTTTTGGGATGAAGTGTTGTGAAGATACATAAAATATCAAAAGCTTCACCTATACAAAACTTAATTTACTATTGTAGTATGGATATTTTGGCCCTTAATTTAAAGTGGATTATTTTTCTTCCCCTAATTTTAAATTATGATTAAACCACCTTTTTAGATAACTTTTTTGTTCTTGCAATACTATATTGATGGGGGGTCAAACTATATAACCCAATTTAGATAAAAAATTTAGTCAATAATCGGTTAACATAAAATTTATAGTTAAGTATTAATTTATAGTAATATTTTTCCTTGAAATTAGGACTAAAAGCAACTTCTATTAAAAATAGCTATAATTTTCATTAAATTAACACTATTCCTTGTGGTACGATAGATTTTAAATTTTTTTTTAATTTTTGTTATATAACTATTTAATTTTGATTAAAATTTTTATTGTCATCCATAAATCTTTAAATGATTTGAAGTATAGCAGTTGAATATTCATATTGTATTTTTGGACTTTAGCTAAAAGTGAGAAAAAAAACTTTTGATGTTTTTATGTATTTACCATAGATGTTGTTAATTGATTAACTCTTTCTCTTCTATTGCTCTCTTCTTTCTATCTCCTTTTTTTCATCATATAACAAACTTAAGCTCTAAGTTTGTGTACTTAAAATAAATTTCCATGCATGATTAGTTATGAGCTAGCTATCATCATAATCCGTACTTCATGTTATTACATTTAACAAACTGTATGGAATCACTATTTGAGATGTCTCTATATGGAAGGAAAAATGTACTCTATGCATTAGGTATCTCAAATCATATACAAAATTTATGTTAGACCTAATAAAGAAGAAATGATACTATATTGCAACTTATTTAGAAGACTATTCAAACTTAGGAAAATTATTTCTTTTGTACTTGTAGGTAGATACAAAATATGTCAGAACCCAAAATGTTGTGATTAAATAATAAATTCTGGAGGCTTTGTATATATTCACACATAAAGAATTTTAAATAAAATCAAATGATAGTAAATGATAGCTTATAACTAAAATATATTTCAATTATATTTCAAGTCTAGAAATACACATAATATTATCTTTTTCATGCTAAATTTGATTTTACCAGCAAATTGGATTATTTAATTATATGCAATATGATTAACTCCAGTGAATTTTTAAGTTAAATTGTACTTGCTGTTTAAAACAAGAGTAAAATATCTATAGTCAAATCTTTGGCATCGACAAAATTAAAAAATTTCTACCAACATTTTGAAGAAGGATATTTGTCCAAGTTATTGGGTGTTTAACTGCCTAAGGATGAAGAGAATGCTCTATGAAGAGATTAATGAGCACATATTAATAAGTTATGTTATAATGAAAAAAATAACATCACTTTGCTAGGACAAGCCAATATTATCTCTATTTTACAAAAAAAAAAAAAAAACTTCTTTCCCAAAACAATTAAATAAAGAAGAAAAATTGATTTTCATATGGCACATTCCATTGATCACATTTCCCAAAAAAACAAAGTAAAAAATGTTGTGTGTCAAGAGAAGCATGATCAAGTGAGATTAAGAGATTTCACTATCACCAGCTCTTCTTAGAATTAATATTAATTTTTGAAAAGAATATACCTAATACTCACTTCAACACAAGGAAAAAGAGAAAAAAAGAAGCATTGCTATAAGAGTAGAAGTCATAATTGTAGCTGTTGAACTTTATAATAAAGTGCAGTCAAGAAGCAAAGTAAATATTATAATTTGACGAAACTTCTCTAAGTTTTCTATAAATTATTTTGAGTTTTAATGTCTCTATAATCGTTGTTTGTAACTTACCACACAAAAATGTATTTTCTTATAAAATAACTATCACTGTTTGAAAGTGCTCGAACATAATTACTTAACTAGCACACATAATTATATTTCAGTTGAAAAAGAAATAAACAAATCTCTTAACATCAAGTGAAGAAAAATAATACATTAGAAACTAAAATTACGGAAGGCACGACTAAATATCAAGTAACAATAAGAATACTTATATTTTTAAAGTGAGCAATAGCATGAAAAGTAATGCTTTAATGAGCCTATTTCAATCTTTATGCAGTGATGATTTCTATTTTTCATATGGATGAAATTTTGTAGAGAGTATCCTATATTTTAAAGATACCTCAAATTTTGTTATTTATTTTGAGGTTAATGCAATTGATTGTGCATTTGATATAATTATCATCATAAAGCAATGAAGTTTCTTTAAGGTTCTTAAACTAAATATTAATTATAATATCTTTATTCAAATTTATTTTTATACAATTAGATTCAATATAATTACAAAGGTTAATTTTCGGGTTTACCTAATGTATAGCACTCTCACTCCTATTTTTTAATGTGACATCGAAGGAGTATGTACATGTTAACTCTACATGAGTGAGAAAACATCAATTACATGCCACATTTGGAGAAATAAGAGAAAAGAGAACCCTTCAAATTTTTTATTTAGGGCATATCTCAACTTTTAGCAACATGAACAATTTAACAAAGCTTATTCTATGTTTTTTTTTTCAATTACTCAGTTTCCTAAGTGATAAATAACTCCTAATCATCATTATCTTAATTAAAAGATTTATATTTATGTGGAGTTTGGCTGCAACCAGGATTTATGTTAAACTATATTTATTAAATCCATTCAATCCGATAAATTCAGATTTATCAAATCCAGTGTGCAACAGAGATGGAGCTCGCGAGCGACAACAGAATAAATCCACCTCGTATTCGTCGTAAAAGAAGCGGAACGCAAGGAAAAAAAATGTGACTTCGATTTAACAAAGCAATGTATTTAATTTTGATTTTTTGATATTGGCTGAATTTAAATTAAATTCATAACTAATTCTTATTATAATAATATGCTATTAAAATCACCTTAATTTTATCAATTTCTTTATTTCCACCACATGAAAACAAATCATTGCTAATTTCGATACTACAAAACTTATCATCTCAAAGCTCGCAAAATGAGAGTTATATATCATAAATGAATGAGAAAACTAATCCAATATGATTATAGGTCCACAAAACGGCTTCCTACTGGTACTGATGACATTACATGACTCTAATATTTCAGATGATTTTAGTAACCCTGACACCTAACATAAATAAATCAGGCTACTACTATCCTCTAAAATGCATCAAACAAGAACATGATTAAGCCTTATTCGATGGTTACATAGCTAAACATAATTAGTTTCCTAAAAAATAATTAAGGCCTTGGGGCAAGTACTTGAAAGATCTCACTCCAATGCCTAGTTGATTGACATGGTGAGATCTAAAGTACTTATCCTTAGGCTGGATTTATTACTGCTACTCAGCTTGAAGAAATCAATCTCGGAGTTCATTATTTTGTCTTGCATTTTGAAGATCTTGTCATTTTCAGTTGAAATATATGGGGAAAGAGAAAGTGAGAGCTCACTGTCTACACCTGCTTCAGAGCTTCTTTTGGCCTCAAATCCATTTTCCACGGAGCTTGTGCTCAAGCTTAGCTGCAAATCTGGCATATTCTCATTTTCGTCCATGGTCAGCCGCAATCTCTTGTTATCTCTGGCACACTCCTTCCGCTCTAGAAATTCTAGCTTTGTCAACTGTTGTAGCAAAAAAAAGTTAGAATTAATTATAATATCATGTATTATTATAATGCATCTATAAACATGTGGACAGTGCCTTTTGTTAAAATGGTGTAATAATAGATTATATTTTAATCCAGATTTCTCTAAAATGCCAGCAGTTACTTTCATGAAATTCGAGATTGAAATTTTTAGTTCATCGATAATAATTTTTTTATCAAAAAATGTCTATTTGCTACATATATTTAGACGCACAAATATATATATATATATATATATCAAAGGAATAGCCGGAGGCTATTATACAAGCCCCGGCAATCTCTCAAGCTGTAAAGAATTCAAGTACCACACCTTATACTGGGGGGAATCGAATCCCAGACCAGAAGTGATATACAACTGACAAACAGATGTCCGACCAAATGATTTGAGTATGCAACAAATATATATATATATATATATATTCAAAATTTCCTTTTACATGCATTATTCAAAATAAAATGCAAGTTAAACTTGTATTTTCTTTATCATTTAAAAGATCCAACATAACAACTTATATATATACAAATAATTTAATTACAAATAGTCCACTTAAAGTAAATATGAATATTTTCAATTTATGACAAAATCATTACCAAAGCGTTCGACGTTATTGTGCTATTCTTTGAAGAATTAAGAATATAAATTACTTCTATAACAAATGCTTTATTTACAAGTTATCTATCTAAACTTACATTTACTTGCAACGAAACTTATAACCTTGAGGCACGAAAATTAAAAAAAATTGTCGCAACAGCTGAACAAAAATGTTTCTTAAAAAATCATTTTTTTGACATAATTTGAAAAAAATAAGACTACTATTCAATATTTTAGTCATACTATTTAAAAAAAATGTTATTTCAACAGATAAAACTTAGTGATGCATGCTTCAAATGATGCCCATAGAAAATTATCAGCTCAACATACCTCAGCTTGATGAATTGGAGACTGAATCTTCTGAGTCTCGTATCCAGATTTAATGGAAGAAGGGTCACGAAGGGAAGACTGGTTAATGCTGCAGTTAATTACTCTCTTCCCAAAACTTGAGTTACTAATGGATGAATTAATGGAATGCTCAAAGACTGTACTCCTTCCCAGTTGCCATTGTCTCTCCTCTTGGAGCTTCTGAGGCTTCCTTGATATCTCATTAGCTGAGAACACATCCCTCACATCATATAGATGAGATGTTGATGGCTTCCCTTCTTTATTAAATATCATGTCATTTATTAATCCATTGGTATGGCCCTGCTGGTCCTTGATTGAATTACTTTTTGCTGCCATGTGCTGGTTGAAAACCCATTCATGGTTTCTGTTGAAGAAGCCAACGATTAATCAGTTTATTTTCAGAGCTAATTAATTAGTAACATGAAATTGATGAAGAAGGTTTTCTCTCTGGTGCCATTTTCTTCTTTTCTTGTACATTATAAAATAGTGAATAATTAAGTTAAGCATGATAAAATTTGGAAGGCTAAAGTGAATATGAAGATTAACTTGAGAAAAAGAAATGATTTAATGGTATTAAAATGAAAGAAATTTGAATCGAGAAATCTCAATTTACTTGAAAGTCAAGGATGTGTTTGTCATACGACATTGATAAGGACAAAATTATAATCATATTAATTAATTTGATTAGAAAATTCGCCCACCACTGTTTTCAAAGTGCATACCAATGCTCGCTTAGAAATGACAAGTTTTGAGAAATGGTTAGTGTACCATTCATTTAACATAAAATACCGAAAGAGATATTTTATTAAATAGTTTGGCATGTGCAAAATGCAGGACAAAATGCAAATATTTAAACAAAAGCAGAAAACTTGCTAACAATTATTATATAAAAATTTATGAATAATGCAACAGGTTCATGCAAAAACGAACAAGGACTAGAGAAATAAAACTTATAAATTCGATTCAAATAGTTCAATTAATGCCAATGATGAAAAAAACAGAATTTATCTTGCATTACTTCTTAAGATTGAAATATTTTATAAAATCCCGATGAATTTATAAAATACAGAATACATTTATGGAGCAACTCATTAAAGAATTTGGTTGCATATAGTACCTGAAGCTGGTGTTCTTGAAATCTGATAAGGGAGTTTGGGACTGTGATTTCTGCAAAACCTTATAAAACCAGTCAGCCTCATGAATGTTTCCAGATCGAAAGAGGCTCCCTCTCTCCATTTTGAAGGGCTGGTATGAACCAGGTCTTTGATAATACATCTCATGGAAACGATCCCTCCTCAGATGTGCATGAAATGGTGATAATGCTGTATGAAGATTAATTACAGAAAATTAATTAGAATGCAAGAAATTGATCTTGAGGTGTTGATTAAATATTTCATTTTATAGTTTCTCAACTAAAACTTTGTACTCTATGTTAACTAATTTTGCTCTGAAATTTCAAATACCTGTAGAAATGTTGGATCTTTCTTGCCCGGAATCATCAAGTTTCTTGCTTCTATACATCTATAAATGGATGAAAATGGCTATTAGGGAGTAGATAAAACAGGGAGATAAGTTTTTGAACAGTGAAAAAGCAGAAAATATTGGGAGAAAATTTTGGCAGAATATCTATCTCAAAATGGATTTTAGGGCACAAAACATATTTCTTTGAAATTACCAGAATGTTAACAAAAATTTTGAAAATATATTTCATACTTAAAGAAAAATTAACAAATAGTCAGAACTTAAGAAATTGAGAGGATGTATTTTACAACCTGAGATTTCTACCTTTTTGAATATTTTAACTAATTTAATCGAAAATTTTTTAAAAATTAAAAACAAGTGAGTTTGAATTCTTGTCTCTATGGTGGGAGCGAAACCCCTCAACCACGGTGTTGAACTGAATATAATTATACAAACATCCCAAGCTAAAATTTGCTGTAATTCATCTCTTAAAATCATTTGCATATCAAAAAAGTTATCTTTTTTAATTATCCTCTTGAATTTCATTACCTGAATAAAAAAAAAAAAAAAAAATAGTTCCATTAATTTTTTCTTTTGCAAATCCTCTACTTTCTTACCTGCAAGTGACTCTTTACATGTGCAATACTAAGCCCCCTCACATTCATCATCTGAAGCACCAACTTTGGCGTTGCTCCTTCATCAACAATATAATCAGAAACAAAGAAAAGCTAATGATAAACCAAAACTAAAACAACAATAAAAACAAAAACTACTAAAGATGAAATTAAAAGTAAAAAAAAAAAACAGGGTAAATTGAATTACTCTCTTGTCCTCCAAGCCTTTCAACTGCATGAACAAAGGACAAGTGAAGCTCTGGTGTCCACCTCAATCTCGGCATTTTGGATCTCACATATTGCCTCACAGTAGACCCCGATCTCTCCCCTCTCCTCCCTCCATCACCTTCACCGTCCTCGCTACTTCCATGCTCGCTGCAATACACTTCCCTGCCTCCCATAACTTCACTTGTGCTCCCCTTATCTTCATCCTCTTTGCTTCCTTTCTCATCATCAACTTCTTCGTTGAGGTCTAATGACTTAGCCTGCCGCCTATGCTTCGCAGTTTCCTCATAAATCTCCACCACCTCCTTCCCCTTCTCCTCATCCATCTCCTTCTTTTACTCAGCTGCCTAGAGGTTGGAAGACTAAGTTGAAGGAGGTGATAGAAAAGAGCAATAGTCTAAGCATATTGCAATTGGTGACATGAATGGTTGAACCGTGGAAGTAGAAGTATAGATAATAATATAGATAGAAGTAGGTGATATATTTTATTAATCATGAAGGCCATATGAATTACAAGTATTCCCTACATTGATTAGTTTTGTTTTCTAGGTCTTCCAAGTTTTTCTCTTCCCTACAGAGGAAAAATCTAATTTTTTTTAAAAAAAATGTAATCTTGGGGAGGAAACAGATGAAGAGAGTGGGTCTCAATAGAAGACTTTGTCGTGTGAGAGGAGAGATATAAAGGTTGACACTTGCCTCTTTGTATGACTTGATTTTGTTAGCTGAATAATTCAAAGAGAGATATTTCGATCTTAATAATAGTCTTAGATCAAAGTTTCCTATACTTAATCATGAATTCTTTCATAATGAGCCATACAGCTTTTTCCTAGCATAGTTATTTGGATCATACACTCTGAGTCCACGTGATGCTTACAAAGGGGCGAATATTAATCCATAATTAAATTATAATATATCTTGTATTGCGAATTTATAAGAAAATAATGCATCCATGTCATTTTAAATTCAATGTTTAATTATACGTTTAAGATCAATGAAGCCTTTACGTGCATGTTATAGATTGAGGCTTCCTTTATTATGCCACAAAAGGCAGATCCATCAATGAAAAAACAAAAAAAAAAAAAAACATCTATTATTTGTAGCTTTATTTCAACTAATGCACATATTTAAATACGTAATATTCACTAATTATTTAAATTTTTGTATTATAAAAAAAAACTTATAATATTAAGGAGGGGACCCCGCTTTATCATGAACGAAATTTGATGCAGATTGTGGCCTGAAAATACTTTTTGATATCCTCATACAATTCTGTAAGGAAATTACTCACATAATTTCTGTCCCTTTCAAAGCATTATAGAATTCATTTAAAAAATCATTTCAATGCATGCCAAGCTGCTATTGGGTAGCCACAAAAATTTGCTGCAGAGCTCTATTATATATATTTTTCTTACTTTGTCAATTGTTTTTTTATAACTAATTAATTATTATTATTATTTTTTTCTTTGTAAATTCATTGAACTCCACTCCTTTTCATTAATAAGGTCAACTTGCTCAAGTTTTTGTTCTTATTTTTTTTTTTTTTAGCAAAAGTAAATGAGTGCATGTCACAAGTACATGTGGCAAGCATTTAGATGGATTGTCATTTTGGTCTGAACGTTTTCTTTCTTCCAATAATAGGTAGTGCCCGAGTGTTCCTTTGTGATCAGTACTGTGGTCAGCCTTTTCAAGTCCAGCAACAAAAGTCTATTTTGGTTTATAATTAATATTGCAATCTCATATGATATCATGCTCTTGATCTGTAATATACTGACTATAATTATGGCTTTGCCTCGTTTTTCCTCTCACCCCTTTCTTCATCATGTATTGGTCGGCGATGATGGATTTCGAAATAAGAAGTTATCTCTAGTATTCCCTTGGAGGTGGCTAGCGGCGGCTTGTAGAGGATTCGAGGTTGATGGGTTCCATCTAAGTTTTTGTGATATTTTTAATCAACTTTAAGCATTTTTTAAACTTACATTTTTTTTTTTAATCCATAAAGTCATCTTATTTAAGTATTTTTTGAATAAATATTAAAAAGATTGTATGATTTTCATACTTGTAGATTTTTTGAGTTCACTACATACATGAGCCACTTATATGGAAGTGTATTGTGATATCAATATTTGTTTTTTTATCATTTAATCTCTTAAATTGTATATCTTATTTTTGTTGCCACATAACTTGTACAAGTTTATATATTAATTAATTCTATAGCGCAAGCTGTTCTTTGGCATGGGATGAGTATTTTATATTGAATTTCTCACCATATAAATGACATAATGGACAATAATTCAAGTATCTTTGTTGTAAGAAATTTTGTTTAGAACTTTCTTCAGTTATTTTGATCTTGTGTGTGACTTATACCCTTTAATACCCTTTCCATACTCTTACTTTCACACTTACCTTATCGCATGAATCTAAGGATATCCTAAAGAATTTTATTGCACCACACTCTTTTTTATTAAGGATTAGAAATTGAGTTACCCATATTAAACAATGTGTACCACGATGGGGCAATCCCCTCACACTTATAAGGAGATAGATATTTCAACAACACTTAATAGTTAATGGAGACTAAACTGTAAATTATATTAATAATGAGATAGACTTTATATTTATAAACATGAATATGGAGTATATCCCCATCTTAATGAGGATTGTTAATTTTAATTTAACTTTTTTTTTTTATAGTTGAAAGAAGCTTTTCACATATTAAGATAAGATGTTTATTAGCTTACATTTGGTGTTTCATATGCTAAATATCAACATGGTGAATAAATATTCATCTTCATCACAATTAATATTCAAGTGGTTATTCTATGATCAGACTTAATAAATATCAAATTAATTTCACATATGTTGCATATTGGCATGCCCATTGATTGTGCTTGGATGTATTATCATTAAGTTTGTAAAACGTTTATCAAATTGTTATGTTAGTAGTATAGACTATAGAAGAGTCAATCAATTTTTCATTTTCATGCTAAGAAAATATAAAAATGAATAATATCAATCGTCTATGCT
>JXCR01134505.1:0-29169 GCA_002079205.1 Phalaenopsis hybrid cultivar
TATATTCTTATTAGAATGGTATAGGATAAGCAAAAAAATGAAAAGTAAAAAGTAAATATATTCCACATGTTAGCATAAGTCCCGCCCTAGAATTCTAAAACGGATAAAAGTTTTAGAAAATGACAAATGACATGTCCGCAGATTTAACAATGTTATGGGCATGTCTAGAATTAGAAAATGACAAATGATAGAAACAAGGAAGTCTATCGCATCATACGTGTACAAGCAGTCTACATCCTTCCCTTCCAGTTCAGCTCCAGGCGTAAATGCATCTTTTAGTGCAAAGAGTTGCTCTTCTGAGGATTCAATCATTAAAAGGTACTTAAGTATCCTAATCTCCTTTGGTACAAGTCTCTGCATATTTCCCACAGCCGCCTTGTATAAATGATATAGTATATCCTTAACCTGCACAATTGTGTACCCAAAAAAGTAATTACGTGCATATAAAATACTAAGATTTTTCATGTTTCTAACTTACTCCTATTTTTAAAAAGAATTACGTGGCACTCAAGCATTTATGATAATTAAAAAATAGTTAAGCAAATCAAGACAATTCCAAAGAGCTCATGCACTGAAGTAGATTAAACTGGCCTTCATGAACGATGGATGAGAATTTCCCGCCAATGTCTCCTTCCTGTCTGCTTGGGATACCAGTCTGGGTGTGGTAACTCTTACAGTAATTTTTAGCTGGTTTGGTGATGGAGAACCAATCATTTGCTGATATTCTACTAGGTAACTCTTCTACCAATATTTCTGAAAGCAGCATTCTGATATTTCTCGCTACGATGAAAAGTTTGAAGAATGGGGAGAGAATCGCTTCTTAAGAAAGGCGGGGAGGAAGAATGGCAAACTGGCCCTTATGTTGTCTGATGCTGAACATAGTGCATTAGCTAAGCCACTTCAGTTCACATTGATAGGAAGTTCACTTAAGGTCACCCCAAGCTCATGGGAGATTGGAAAGTGGACCTTTTAGATGGAAAGCATGTTACGATTGAGCTAGGGAAGGAAGAAGATTAAGCTCGCATTTTCTCAAGGAAACTGTTTTACATTGAGATGTCCCAATGAAATTACTGAAGTGGACACATTCATTCAACCCATGTACTGGCCCTCTATAGTGCCCATTTAAATCAAAATTCCCTAGCTTAAGATTACACCTATTTAAGAAGCAAATGTTTTTATCTTTGGGTGATATTGTTGGAAGACCAATGAAGTTGAACCGTCCAACTTTCAAATTTATTAAGCCATCGCCTACAAGGGCTTTGGTGGAAAGAGATATTAGTACATCCATTACTAAGGAGGTTTGGATTGGCTCACCGAACAATGGTAATCGCAGCCTGTGGTAGTGGAGCGAAAGCCAATTTATTGTAGCAAATGTGAATGTTTGGTCTAGTGTGGAGAATTGTTTCATAATTTATCCCGAATTGAGAAAGTCACATGGTGCTAAGGACGTGAGAAAGACAAATCAAGCTCGGAAAACCGTTGATGTGGCAGAGTTTGGAGGAGGGTCTACAAAGCAAATTAATGTGCAGTAAACTGAAAAGTTTTAGAAAGATCTGCACACTCATCCTATGAATGAAGGTTTTCAGTTGGTGGAAGTGATGCATGATGCAGAGGAAGTAAAAGAAGATATACAAGTTCAAATAAAGGGCACTCAGGCAGAGTGAGCTGGGTTCAGAAACGTGGTTAATGTACAGTTTTGCGGAAGGATAATTGAGGGTGAGGTGGATCTTGATTTTCTACAAGAACATCAGATGACCCACAGCTTCTAGGATCATGACTTGGTAGAATTCCATAAGAAACCAATCATTAATGATGTGAAAAGGGAGGAGTTTGTCCAAGCTGAGAATGTGATGTTTATTCCTACTAATGCAGTGGTTATGGAAAATTTCAAGAGGGATGAATGCACTTGCTAAACAAAGCTTCACAAATCACATCAGGAAACTGATTTAACACGTTCTAGAAAAGAGAAGGAAGAGGATTGGATTATCCAAAAGTCCTAAAACTGAAATACAAAGGCACAAGGGAAAGTGGGCCTTATGTTGTCTGAAGCTAAAAATAATGCATTAGCTGAGCCACTTCAGTTCACATTGATAGGAAGTTCACTTAAGGTCACCCCAAAACAGATACTATCAAAAAATATTTTGATGATTTCAAGTTGATGGGAGATTTGAAAGTGGACCTTTTAGATGGAAAGCAGTTATGATTGAGCTAGTGAAGGAACAAGATTATGCTCACATTTTGTCAAGGAACCTGTTTTACATTAAGAATCTCCCAATGAAAGAACTGAAGTGGACACATTCATTCAACCCAAGTACTGACCCCCTATGGTGCCCATTTAAATCAAATTTCGTAGCTTAAGATTACACCTATTTAAGAAATAAATGTTTTTATCTTTGGATGATATTGTTGGAAGATCAATGAAGTCGGACCTATCAACTTTTAAATTTATTAAGCCTTCGCCTACAAGAGTTTTGGTAGAAAGAGATATTACTACATCCATTATTGAGGAAATTTGCATTGACTCACCAAACAATGGTATATGCAGACTGTGGTAGTGGAGCGAAGGCCACTTTATTATAGCAAATGCAAATGTTTGGTCAATGGGTGGAGAACTGTTTCATAATCTATCCTGAATTGAGAAAGTCACGTGGTGCTAAGGACGTGGGAATGACTAATCAAGCTCGGAAAATCGTTGATGTGGCTGAGTTTGGAGGAGGGTCTACACAGCAGATTAATTTGCAACAGACTAAACAGTTTCAGAAAGATCTGCACGGTCATCCCATGAATCAAGATTTTAGTTGGTGGAAGTGATGCATGAAGCTGAGAAAGTAAAAGAAGATATACAAGTTCAAAGGAAGGGCACTGAGGCAAAGGCAATTGGGTTTAGAAACTTGGTCAATGTGCAGCCTTGCAAAGGATAATTGAGGGTGAGGTGGATCCTCTTTTTCTATAAGAACATCAGATGGCCCACAGCTTCTAGGGTCATGAACTGGTAGAATTCCAAAAGATGTGACAAGGGAGAACTTTGTCAAAGGCGAGCATGTGATGGTTAATCCTACTAATGCAGTGGGCATGGAGAATTTCAAACAGGGAACAATACAGATGCTGCAAAATGTTTCAGGAATCAAATTCAGAAAACTGATTTAACGCGTCTAGAAAAGAGATGGAAGAGGAATGGATTATCCAAAAGCCCAAAAACTGAAATACAAAAGCATAAGGGAAAGTGGGTGTTATGTTGTCTGATGCTGAAAATAATGCATTAGCTGAGCCGCTTCGGTTCACATTGATAGGAAGTTCACTTAAGGTCACCCCAAAATGGATACTATTAGAAAATATTTTCATGATTTCATGTTGATGGGAGATTGGAAAGTGAGCCTTTTAGATGGGAAGCATGTTATGATTGAGCTAGGGAAGGATGAAGATTATGCTCGCATTTTCTCAAGGCACTGTTTTACATTGAAAGTTCTGAAGCGGACACATTCATTCAACCCAAGTACTGACCCACTATACTGCCCATTTGGATTAAATTCCCTGGCTTAAGAATATACCTATTTAAGAAACAAATGATTTTATCTTTGGGTGATATTGTTGGAAGACCAATGAAGTTGGACCTACCAACTTTCAAATTTATTAAGCCTTCACCTACAAGGGTTTTTAGCAGAAAGAGACATTACAACATCCATAATTAAGGAGGTTTGGATTGGCTCAACAAACAATGGTATTGGCAGCCTGTGGTAGTGGAATGAAAGCCACTTTATTGCAGCGAATGCAAATGTTTGGTCGTAGTGTAGAGAACAGTTTAATAATCTATGCTTAATTGAGAAAGTCGCGTGGTTCTAAGGACATGGAAAAGACTAATCAAGCTGGGAAAACCGTTGATGTGGCAGAGTTGGGAGGAGGGTCTACACAGCAAATTGATGTGTATCAGACTTAACAGTTTCAGAAAGATCTGCACACTCAGCCTATGAATCAAAATTTTCAGTTGGTGGAAGTGATGCATGAAGTTGAGAAAGTAAATGAAGATATACAAGATGAAGATATACAAGTCAAAGGAAGGGCACTGAGGCAGAGGCAGTTGGGTTCAATTTGCAAAAGGATAATTGAGAGTGAGGTGGATGCTGATTTTCTACAAGAACATCAGATGGCCCACAGCTTCTAGGGCCATGACTTGGTAGAATTCCAAAAGAAACCAATCATTAATGATGTGAGAAGGAGTTTGTCCAAGGTGAGAATGTGATAGTTATTCCTACTAATGCAGAGGTTATGGAGAATTTCAAACAGGGAAGAATGTAGTTGATTAACAAAGTTTCAGGAATAAGATTCAGGAAACTGATTTAACACGTTCTAGAAAAGAAATGGAAGAGGAATGGATTATGAAAAAGTTCAAAAACTGAAATGAGAAGGCACAAGGGAACTTAAATACATCAACCCAAAAGCACCACTATTACACCAAGGAGATTCATCAGGAGGAATATTAGCTCTTTATGAAGGATGAACACACAACCCACACACACCCCCCACAAACCCCCCCCCCCAAAATTCCTCCTCCTACAAGAGGGGGTAAATATTTAGCTGATGTTGAAGTCCCTAATTTGGAATATTAGAGGTATTGCTAAATCAAATACATCAAATAGACTTAAAAACCTTATTAGGATTCACAAACTCAAATACCTTGCATTTCTTGAACCAATGGTAGCTGCCGAAAATCAAAATAAACATAAAAAAAACTGGGTAAGTTTCAATGCTTATCCAATCGCAGCAATGAGATATGGTTACTATGGAAGGATAAAGATGACAATCAGTTTCTACTTTTGCAAATTAAAATTGCTGATTTGGAATTTAATGTANTAAAAAAACTGGGGTAAGTTTCAATGCTTATCCAATCGCAGCAATGAGATATGGTTCCTATGGAAGGATAAAGATGACAATCAGTTTCTACTTTTGCAAATTAAAATTGCTGATTTGGAATTTAATTAACAATGCTGGTTGTACAAGGGGTTCCATGAAAGAATTGGGATAACATGAGAATTTTGACCACTATAACGCTTGGCTGATAAGGGGTGACTTCAGTATGATTATCAATTCTTCTGAAAAGAGAGCGAGCAGACAACCCAATTCTTCAATCATAGCTGAGTTTGCTGAGGCTATTAATGATTCAGAACTCTTAAAAGCTGCATGCACAAGTTACCCCTTCACTTGGTGTAGGAGTAAAACATTTGAAAGGCTGGACTGAATACTGGTCAATAGTGCTTGGAATGGTCTTTTTCAGCAATACCTGTGTGAGCCGTTTGAGTAGAACATGCTCTGATCATGCCCCTCTCCTCTTATCAATTGATACCATCCAAGGATCTGGCCATTCTCTATTCAGATTCTTCAATATGTGGATTAAGCACAATAATTTTCTGGAATGTAGTAAAGAGGCCTGGATCACTGAATTTAAGGGCAATCCTTAGACAATTCTTTGGTTACTTCACAAAACTCTGGTGGCTAAACTAAGAAAACAGAATTGGGAAATATTTGGGGAAACTTCTAAGCAGGTGCAAGGTGCTAAAAAGTAGAGTTTGCGCACTGGAAAAAGAGTTTGTTAATAATTCTTCAGTGGAAGAGGAGTTGGTTGCTGCTCAAGCAGATTTGATGGTGGCAATCTCTATGGAAGAGAGTTTCTTAGGTCAAAAAGCTGTTGTAATTAAGTTTACTGATGGGGATAGAACTATCATGTTTTACCATGCTTGTATCAAACCAAGAAGGCAGCAAAACGCCATTCTGAAAATCAAAGATGAAAGGGATGGGTGTATAAAGGGATGAGATCATTCAAAGTGGTGTTGATTTCTTTCAAAAAGTATTTGCTGCCACTCCTATCTTGCCAGCCATGTAGAAAGGTCTGTTTGAAGACAGCAACCAATTGATAAAATATTTTAACTTGGTTTGCATTCCTCGGTAAACTGAAATATGTGAGGCTCCCGAGTCAATTGATGGAAGCAAGTCAGCTGGACCAGATGACTATATAGTAGAGTTTTACAAAACCAACTGGTTTATTGTGAAGACTGATCTAAGTACTGTAGTTCAAAGTTATTTTCAGGGTGAAGAACAACATAAGTATTTTAAAACCTCTTCAATCACTCTTATCCCCAATACAAATGATATAAGTAGTTGGGACCAATTCAGACTCATCAGCCTTATAAGTGTAGTTTCTAAAATCATTAGTAAGATTATGGTGGAACAAATTCAGCCTCACTTAAATGTTCTAACTAGTCCACAACAATTAGCGTTCACCAAGGAAAGAAATATTTCTGACAATATTCTTATTGCACAAGAGCTACTATTGGATATAGATAGAAGATGTAGAGGGGGTAATCTCATCATCAAACCTGATATTAAGAAGGCCTATGATAGTATTAGTTGGGATTTCATCAATGCTGTCATGAAAGCTAATGGATTCGATACTGAATTTTGTAATCTCATTCGCAGGATATTAGATAACAAGTATAACTTTGTTTTCATCAATGGACAATCTCATGGTCATTTCAAAGCTAATAAAGGTATTAAACAAAATGATCCTCTTTAACCCCTCCATTTTCATTTTAGTCTTTTATTACTTGTACAAGTTGTTGGAGAAAGTTTAGTAAAATCACCAGTATGTTCATTATGCTTCTAAAAGTATTTCATATCTCACCTGGCATTTGCTGGCGGCATGATTATCTTCACCTATACAAGTAAAAGAGCTGTTAGGAGAATCTGGGAGGTTCTGCAACACTTTGAAAAGATTTTTGGTATAAATTCTAAAAAATCTAAATGCCAATTTCTAGTAGGGAAAGGAGTCTTTCGGGTTAAGAAGAGATGGAACAAAAATTTTATAGGTTTCTCTACAGCTTGAGCTGTCATTCAAATATCTGGGAATACTTCTTGGCAAGAGTCGAAGGAAGAAGATTCTCTTTGATGAAGTGATTAAGAAGATTGATCAAAGAATACATTCTTGAGCCAATTATTTCCTATCGTTTGGTGACAAAGTTACACTCCTAAGAAAGTGTGCTCGATTGCATACCTCTCTATTCCATTCAAGTATTAAACATGCAAAGCTGTGTTCAGAATAGATTGGATAAAATTTTTACTTAGGGGCAGGGAAGAACAAGAGGCTACATTGGACAAGCTAGAAAAAAACGGAGTAAAACAAAAGCTGAAAGAGGACTGGGTTTTAGAGCCTTGAATGAATCAATGGAGATAAATTACATGAAGTTGTGGAATGGATTTTAAGCTGACAACTCATTATGGGCTCAATAAATGAAAAGCAACCACAGTAGCAACTCCCATCCTTGCAATATCAATGCTTTAAAAGGGGGTTGTGTATTTTAGGAAGAAATGCTAAAAGATAGATTTTATTCATTGGAAACTGGGGAAAGGTGAGCTGAGTTTTTGGTATGATGACTGGTCACTTTATGGTCATTTAGCTGTAGGGTCAAAACCAGCCTCTTTTTTCAAGGTGGAGATACTTATTATAAAATGAATTAGTGAAGAAAATAGTACAAAATTCTAAAGTAAAGACTTTTATTTCATTATTATTGATAAATTAAATAATATTACAAGAATTTCAATCCATTTTGTATTTTTTTATAAATTAAAAAAATAATTGTGTTTTAATGTAAATTTACATGAAAGTGCAAGTTTCATGTGAAACTCAAACTAAATACAAGATATTTATTTAAAAGCTTGATAAATAAATATATGCAAAATAATTAATAAATGATTTACATTTTCAGGCAAATTATAATTTTATCTCATATATTTATTTTCTATTTTGGTTTGCTCAAAAATAAGTAAAATAATTTTTAAAACAAATGTATGATAGGAACATGCTAATTTTTTTTTTCTTTTAAAATATAGGGAGGGGCATTTACTTACATACCACCACCTAATTCTTATGTATACACACATCTAACATATAAAATTCACTTTTTACATTTATACCGGCTAAATTTTTCATATCATATGAAAAGTATACTTATTTTAATTTTTGTGATAACACTATTTTAATTTTCAAAAAGTGAAATACATCTCTTTTGCATAGGTAAGGTGACTTTATGAAAAATTTGAAGTATAGCTATTAGATATCTAAATAAATAGAAATTGAGTGATATATATGTAAATTTCCAGATAATAACACATTCTAGGTGGTCCGACATTAAAAGTGTTGTGGAATTTAGTTCCACATTGGTTTGTGAACCAATATTGTTGTTGATTAAATTAAAAAATGACTGGGTTCAGTTGTTATCACAAACTCGTTGGTATGCACCTTATGGACACTTCTTTATAATAGTTTTAAGGAAATATTAAAGTACTTAAAAAAAAATTAATTTCAAAATTTACATTAGTAAGTTTAACTTTTATATAAAATTAGTTAACATCCTAAGAGCTTTAATAAGCTTAGGTTCTTATCCAATAGAAAAGAAGTTAAATGAGATGTTGATTAATAAATTAAGGCTTTAATATTAGGCTCGATTTAATAGGTTAAATGAGTTTAAGCAGTTTACATGAGAACCCCAACTTGAATATGGGCTGGATTTGTTTGCAGGGTCAATTGGGACAAAGTAATATAATTTAGAGGAGACAAATAATTAAAATGTATCTTCTTTACCAAAAAATTTTCAAATTTCAGCACCCCCAAGAACAGTCCGTAGGTCCGCCTCCATTTATCTGTAATGCAGGATAACACATTTGACAAAGATTTGAGGGTAGCTGATTGCTGGAAAGGAGAGCAATGGGATTCAGATAAACTTCAGGGTGTGCTACAAAATGAAGAGTGGAAATATATCAGCAGCATCCCTTTTAATAGACAGGAGAAGGATACTCTAATAGTGAAGAACTCTACAAATAGGTCTCCGTCCAAAGCCAATGACCAGGAGATCACATCCTAGTATGGAGTGGGGAGAACAAATCTGGAACAAAATGCTAACACCTACACAATCTTTCTTTATTTGGAGAAATTCTCAAGATTTGCTACCTACTGATGAGGTATCCTCAAGCTGAAAAGGTTGAGGCTACCTTCTATTTGTCACTTATGTAAAAGAGCGAAGGAAGCATCCACTTTTTAAATGTGAATATGCTGTAAAATTTGGAACAATGTGAGTAGTTTATTCAATGTTGAAATACGAACAGATGGTTACCATTTTCAGATTGCTGGATAATTGGAAGGCACATGGTCATCAGCTCCATTTTAAAAGCATTGTACCATTTATTTGTACATGGTTAGTTTAGACAGCCAGGAACACTAGCAAACATGAAGATAAGGTGGATCCCACCAATAAAACTATAACAACCATTAGATCTTATATAAAAAAGGTGGCGAGGTAGGTCAACAAAAGACTGGACTCAACGATGTGTTATAATCATTGAATGAAACTTGGCGTTGGTCAGCTGGGAGACACATTAAGGTGGTGTTTTGGAATAAGCCTTATTGTCCTTGGGTTAAAATCAATCTAGATGGTAGCTTCACTAATGATAAAGCTGGTGTGGGAGGGATTTTCAGCATTGATGTGTTGCTTATTCAGCCATTCATACTGAAGCGATTGATATTCTTACTACTCTAAAGGTGGCCGGTTCTACGAATTGAGGAATGTATCATCCTAGTGATGGTTTCTAAAACACATCTCCAGATTTTGACAAAGGGAGACAGAGGACCCTGGTACCTTCATATCATTTTACAAAAAATTACAGCTTTACTTAGATTCAAGCAAGTCAAATGAAACCATGTGTTAAGGGGAGGCAATCAACCAGCAATTTAAATACGTATATTCTCTTTTCTTCTCTTTATAATTACAAATATTCTCTTTTCTTCTCTTTTAGATTATTATTCTCTTCTCCTGCTTGCATATAAATACGTATATACTTGCAATTTAGTAAATATGTAATCCTTTATAATTCTTTCGCTTCTAGCACAAATTATTCATATACAAACTTCATTATCAAAACAAAGTATTTAATGCATCAGATGAATAAGGACCTTACCTCACTTTTCATCATATTTGATTCTTTACCAGCAGACCAAGCTTTAGTGAGCATCAACATCAAGGCAGAGTCAAGTTGTTTATTGTTAGCTAAATCATCTATCTTTTTACAAGCAGCAGCAACTGATGGAGAATTGATTATATCTTGGAGCTTTAGCTCTGCAGCTTCTACGGCCTGAATGCTTTCTGATGCAATATCATATGCTTGAACAGCAGCAAGACAATCGTTTCCCAACTTTGCCAAAGCTAGTAAAATAATAGTAAAAAATGAGCACACCGACAATCAAAAAAATTGAACTGCTCCCAAACAAAAAATAATAACCACAAAGTGCTTAGCAAGAACAAAGACAAATTAAACATGCATAATTTTAGTTTCTGAATATAAAAATGGAAAATGGGACTCCTCATTATTTTTTTAAATTAATAATCATGCAATAAATACAAGATTTTCTAAACCAAGCACATAAAACTATACCATTATCATTGCCTTCAAATATCAAACAATGGGAAAATGAATAATGCATAAAAGCATTTGCAAGATGTTCTCCCTCTCATCAAGTGTTCGAAAATTTTCAACTGACATGCTCTTAATAATCATAAGGAAGCAAACCCATACTAAAATACAATCTCAAATGTGAATGCTGGTGAACGATTATAAAACTAAATGTGTCCTTCAGATAAGTACACGATAATGATAAAGTAGAGATGGCATGAGAAAAGTGCAACGGAGCAATTGGGAGCTTTCACTCTTTGCCATATACACTTGCTCGAATTTACCAACCTATAAACTTATAACAAATACTAATTCAATGCTCAACTTCCTAAGAGAATAAATTTAAAAAAAAAAGCAAGGAAAAAAACTCTAGAAGGCTTTTAAATCTGCATCTTTCACATATATGATCATCATGAAAAAATGGAAAAAAGGCAGCACAAGTCCAGAATAATATAGAAGATAACAACAAACACAACTATAGTTAAAAGCCCACTCTTCACTAAAGCAGAAAAGATGTTGCATTCTGAACAGAGAACCAAGAGTTATTGATCAAATGATGAACCGGTTGAACTACTCTCTAACAATTAAATCGGCCAGATGTTCATGTAATTGCTATGACCTAATTGGACATCATGTATTAGAAAAATAAAAGCCTTTAAAATTCAATATTTGGAAGTATAAATTTATAATGCATGATGCTCTGGATGGATAAAGAAAATTGCTCTACTCAAACATGCTAGAATATTCAATCAAATCTCACAATTCTGTTCTGTTGGGTTGTCAATATAAGATTCTACAACAGTATGAAGATGAACAAAAAATTCCTTAGTGAAATCTTTTCGCTGCCTTGCAACAATAGAGCTAATGTCATCTGGTGCCCCTTTAATCGCATTAATAAGTTCAGAATGCCTTTGCACATCGCCATCAATCTGCACAAATTGCAAATAAGACAACAGCAGCATTAGTGGAAGCCTTACAACAGTTCTTTTTTCCTTTTAAGAAGATTGAATTCCAAGCAAATGTAAAGTAAGAATGCACGAAAAACACTAGGCATGTGATACAAGTGAAGATTTAAAAACTTTTCCAGATCACATTGCTCTCATGAAACATGTGACCATCTACCAATATCTTAACACTCTGCAGTGTGACATGCGGCTAAGGAAAAAGATAAAGAACTGTCAATAACAAATGACGTGCCCTACCTCCTTCAATTTCCTACCAAGTCTGAAAAGCAAGTGTTTCATTTCTGAATTGCTCTCCAAATCAGCTCTTTTCTGACAGTGCTTGAAAAAGTGAAGTCTGATATTTCTCCATTCCCTGCTAAAAGCTAATAATCTTCTCCAATCAGTGGGCGTTGGTTTATCAACCAAAAACACCTCAATTAACTTATCACATACTTTGACCATTCTATCATCAGTGGGGTATTCTGAATCAATTCTACCGTTCTCTCCAGGGCCTATCCCCTGAAGTATGGCTTCCTCAGCACTGGATACTTTAGATGATAAATCTCCAGCATAAATACTTGTCTCAACAGCCGTATCACCCACTGCTGTAGGGGATAAGCATTGAGATCGAAATGAAACAAGACATAATCCACCTGAAATCAAATCAAATCTGTAGCTATAATTTGAAACTTGGAAGCTAGATAAAGTTAACATCTTCATTCAGATGGACGAGGCAAAAATTTATTCATACTCAGATAAAAACTCGAAAAGAAGATTTTCTATTTCAACAATTAAAATGTTTAACCAACGCCAATGAACAAAAAAAAAGTGTAATAAATCGCAAATGACCATATTCAAGCCCAGTCCCTTGCAAAATTTTGCATATCATGATGACAGGCTTGAGGTGGCATAAAACTATCTGCCGCGTAAATTATGTGCAATTCCCTAAACCCCTAACTAATCAAAATAATCTATGTAAAGAGTAGACGGATAAATTAAGATGTCGGCCTTATAATCACACGAAAATGCAGCAAACTCCAACCCAATCGCGAATCTTCAGTTCTAAGAAAATTTCGCAGTGGTAAGGCTAAAATACAAATTTTACAAAATTCGAAATAATAGCGAAACTTCGGCTTACCCCGTCTTGCTGTGCCAGATTGAGAAATCCAACGAAGCGGAAAAACGGCATTTCGTCCGTGAAGATTCAAACAGCAGAATCCATAACGCGAAGAAAACCCCGAGATATCCGAGCTGCAAGTCAAGCGAACGTTGAATCGAGGATGAATCTTCAAGTGCCGAAGGCAATGAGAGATCTCCATCCGCGCAAGGATAGAAGAGATATAGGTGTGGGTTCTAACGAAGTTTTAGAGGGAGTGTTGGGAGGGCTGTAAAAACATTTTGCTCAGTGAGAGGCGGGCGGCCCACAACTTCGCCATATTCGTTTAAACATCTCCGAAAACAAAATCTTTTTAATAGTTGTCGAGCTTATGTACTGGAGAACCGGCATAAGAATTGGCATAAGCTGTGTGTCGATTTCAACTCCTTCACCCAACCAACAACCATGCCTATCTGTCTCCTCTTCTTTTGTATTACATCTCTAGAGATTATTATTCTCTTTAATATGCGGCATCTTCATGTATATCAATTTCCTGTCCTTTCTATAGAAACTTAATGCATTGATGTAATGAAGAAGGGACCATTTTATGCTCATGAACTCATGGTCGATCAAACAAAGCATTAAAAGAAGTTTTAGAATAAAAAACATGGAATTTTGTCGTCGTCACCAAATTTTCCATCTTCAAAAGCAACTTTATTGACCCAACGGCTTGTTCTCTTGGTTGGTTGAATTCTCGTAACATCATTTTGTCTCTTGTTAGTCTGCAAGCGTCGATGTCCAAATATGCGAGAGTTCTCAGATTCATAATGTTAATCGAGGCGCTAGGATCAATAAGTACTCTTGTAAGTGTGGTTTCATTTATATTTACCATGATATATAATAGACGGTTATATTTGGTTGTTCCAAGCAATAAGTCATTGTCAAAAAAAATTATCTTAGTCTGTTCTTCTAACAAGTAAGCCTCATTTGAAGAAATACTAGCAAGTTGAGCTAGACAAATTTTTGGATCCAAGAGAGCTTTTATTAATGATTCCCTCATTTCTTTGGAAAGGATAAGGGCATCTCATATGCTTAACTTTGATGGTAGTTTTCTTAAACGGGCTAATACGTTATAGTCTACCTTGTTATGGAAATTGCCTTTGTTTCTTTCGGGCAATCCTTCTTGTACTAGAGGAACGGTTTCTTCTGGTGCTACTATTTGTTTTTCCTTTTCTTTAGGGGCCATTGTTGGAGGTAGAACTCTACCACTTCGCAAGTTGACTTCAATTATTTCTTCTAGTGTATTATATGATTCTCTTGTTTCAGAGTTGGAACGCTCCAATTCAATGGAAATTGATACTCCTTGTAATTCAAGTGTGATAATGTCATCATCATTTTCATTGTTGTCAGAACTATCGTTGTTGTCATTATTACTTTGATCTTCGTTGGAACTATCGAGATTGTGTACGTTAATCATGTAAGCATTAAAGCTATAGGACCATGAATATTTTTAAGCAGAATTTCAACTGCGTGTTGCACTTGAAGTTGTGGTTCACATTTCATACTGAGATTTCTCCAGCGTAAAATTTAATCCACGAGAGTTTCTCCTGGCTTTTGTTTCTCCACTAGCAAGTTTCCAACTACTATATGATGTTGTGCTCCAGTGAATCGTTGAATGAAGAGATTCTCAAGTTTGGCAAATGTTTTAATAGACTCGTTAAGAATTTTTGTGTACCAGTCGAAAGAAACTCATATAAGGTTGTTAACAAATTGATGAAATAAAAGAGCATTTCTTTCTCCCGTGTTGCAGCAACTTGCTTTGAATTGTGCTAGATGTTGACGAGATTTGTCAGTCCCATCAAACATTTTAAAGAGGGGTGGAACAAAGCCTTTAGGATATTGGACGGAATCAAATTCCTCTTGATAAAGTCTACCCTTTGGAATCAATGATCCGGCCCTAACTTGAGTCATTGTTTCTTTTGCTTTTTGTTCCACAAGTTGTGTAATTTCTTTTTCCGGGATTTCACTTTGGGTTGAATCTTTTTGTTTTTGGGTGCTTTCCTCAACTTTATTGATTCTCTTTTGTCTTCAAGAATATGTATTGCCTCAGGTCTGATGATTTCAAAGGCAGATTGAGGAGTTGTTTGTGATGAATTTTATAAAGCTGTCATCATTTCTTCAAATTTTTGTTCAAGATGATTAATTTGCTCATCTTGTAATCAAATAGTCGTTCATAATTCTTCTGTTATTTTTTATTCATTTGGCGGAGGTAATTCTCATGCTGAGGAAGTAGCTCATGTATCAACCATGTTTGTTTCTGCAAATTCTTCGTTTGGGCCATCGAAGAATTATCTTTTCTTCGTGTTGATAATCTATTGATATCGACTTTTAATTTCTTTGATCTTTCTTCAAATGATTTAATGGAATGTTACTCACAAGTCTTCTCTTGAAAACTATCTACAAGAGTGTTCACAACATTAGAGATTTCTTCCGATAGTTCCCGTTTCCACACATTTTTCTTGAGTATAGGATGAGATAATTTAGGAAGTGTATCATCTCACTGTGAATAAGAACGATCTCTGGTCCGTAACATTTGCACAAGGCCTTTCTTTTAGCAGATATTTATTTTGCATTTGAGATCAATTTATTGTGTTTTGTTCTATCTCTTGAAATGGATACATTTTCTACTCGACGCTAAACAAAGTTTAGCTGGTATCTGAGTAGGTTGATGTTTTAATGATAATTGTTCATCTATATCTTGAAAGGTAGAATCTTCTTGTGCAAGGAGTTTCCTTTCCATTGATGTAGAAACAACACATCCCATTTTTTCTACAACTTAAGAGATCAAACATCTATCCTTTCGTGCAAGTCTCTTAAATACAAAATATATCACTTGAAGTGATAGGGTACTGTTTCTTTTTGGAGGTTGGAATACATCTTCATCATTCTCAACGACTATTGGATAGAATTTATTTTTCTATAAAGAAGAAGCGTCTTTAGATTCAGATGCTTCAGAATTTTTAATCCCATTTCTCTTCTTTTTTTCTTATAAGAGAGTGATTTTTGTTTCATTATTGGGTATGCGTTAGAGAAATAGTCTTATAACAAGATCCAACCTCGTATACAGATGGTGATAGAATATCACTTTCCTGCTCAATACAAATTTTCTTTCCTTTTTGATCAACTTCCCCTTCCATATTCTCAAAAGTGTATTGTTCTATAAGAGGCTCTTGAGGTGATCTTCTTCAGAAAGAAGAAAATCTTCTAAATTGAATTCTACAAAGGGTTGTACAACAGTCTGAGATAGACTACTCAGTACAATTTTAGCTTCATCAAATAACCCAAATTAAATTTTTTTGAAAGCAAGCGGTTTCATCAACTGGTGAATTAAGTTCTTGAAAATATGAAAAGATTGAATTCAAGGAATCCATTGCAGTGTTCCTAGAAATTTAGGAGAATAAGATGTCAAAATTTATTATAGACTCGTTTTATAAACTAAAAAATTACTATATTATGTCGTTTTGTCATGTCATTATGGAAGATCTGTCATAAATAACTCTTAGAAAAGAGATAATATTGAGAAAGATGATTTTATCTGTTAAAAGATGCAATATATTTGAATGAAGAACAAATGATTTATCCATAGATTTTGGGTTCATTCCCCAGCAGAGTCACCACTCTCTTGTCATCACACGGACCGTGTTGTTGCCATCACCGACCATTTCCTCATGTCAAATGTCGATTGTTGGATGCAGTATAAAAAGGAAATATAGGGAAAATTTTCATTGTGGTGAACATTACAGAGAAAATTTTAGAATATCCAATTCCTAAGTTTCTCGTATAAGGAAAACCACATAAAAAACTTAATAACCAGAGATATAGGTGTATTACCTTTTCTGAATTCTTCATTCTCCTATAAGAGCAAGATCCTATAGTTAATTACATATTAGATAATTAAGACTGCCTAAGAAAACTCTTGATTAACGTTAACACATTCTCTAAGAAATGTTTAATGTCAAGATCAAGGAAAGAAACTTCAATGTTTGAACCTAGGGTAATAATTTCTAAGAATCTGATCCTACCCCAGAGCTTCTATTTTGTCATTTTGTTTTTGTTAATGTCATTTTGTTTTATTTTATTTTGTCATTTTACTTTGTTTATAACTTATTTATGTCGTTTGGTTTTGTTGTTTTGTCATTTTGTTGTTTTGTTGTTTTGTTGTCATTGTTTTGTAGTTTTGAGGTTCACCGTTTCCACTTCAGAATGTCGTCCCTACAGATAGAGTTAGCACACTCTAATAACATGAAAAGTAAATCTAAAGCATAATTTGTTTCATATTTCCAATAAACCTGCAAAAACAGAACATGATTAACATGAAATCAAGTTTAAACTTATCAATTTATTTAATTAAATAAATTTTTAGATGACCTGGTAAAGATGTCTATGGCTCTGTAGTCCCAAGGCCGTAAGGGTTCAGATCTACTTAGTCGAAAGGTGTTTAAACCAAGACTGAAAGATTCTTGTCAACAACCACAGATTGCGTCGTCTAAGAAATCTTTGTAGATCTAAACATTGATGTTTAAGTTGTATTTTTATGTTCAAATTTAAGTTTTAAAGTCTTTTAAAAATGAGTTTTATGTCATTTGTTGATTGAATTTTTAAGTATAATTGTCGGTTATGCCTAAAGAAGTTTGATTGAGACCTAATAAATTAAGCCTAAAATTTAGGTTCAATGTGTTAGGTCATAAGGATTGAGATGGTTTAGGTTCAATTTAAGTGGAACCTAAGGTTAGAGATAGTTTTAGGTCCAATTTAGGTGGAACATAGGGTATGAAATGGTCTAGGTTCAATGTAAGCAAAACCTAAAACTCAAGATAATTTAAGATTAATATAAGTAGAACTTAAGATTTAATATTGTTTAGGTTCAATTTGGGTAGAACCTAAGGATTAAAGATAGTTTTAGGTCCAATTTAGGTAGGACCCAAGGTATGGAGTGGTTTAGGTTCAATGTAGGTAGAACCTAAGGTTAACGATGGTTTAAGTCCAATGTAGGTAGGACTAAGAGTTTATATCCAATGTAAGTTAGATCTAAAGAAGTTTGGTTAAGTCTAATATAAGTCAGACTTAGAATTTAGTTAAGTATAATGTAGATTATACTTTGAGTTGACTTAGGATCAATTTGGGTTGAACCTAAGGTTTGAATTGATTTAGGTTGACTTAAGTTAACTTCTATTCAATGTAGATTGAACCTAAGGTTCTGGTTAACTTAGGTTTACTTTGGGTTGAACCTAGAGTTTAGGCTGATTTAGGTTGATTAAGCTTAATCTAAGTAAGGCTTAACAGGTTCAATTAGTTCTATTTAGGGTTAGACCTAATTAGGGTTTGGTTTAATTAAGCATAATGTAAGTAAGGCTTAATAGGTTTAATTAGGTCTAATTAGGGTTAGACTCAACTAGGGTTTAATTTGACTTAAACCTAATGTAATTAAGGTTTAAGAATGTTAATTAGGTCTAATAGGGGATTACACCTAATTAGGGTTTGACTTATTTTGAACCTAATGTAATTAATATTTAAGAAGGTTAATTAGTTCTAATAGGAGATTAGACCTAATTTGGGTTTAATTTATGTTAAACCTAATATAATTAAGGTTAAAAAAGGTTAATTAGGTTTAATAGAGGATTATACCTAATTAGGATTTAATTTATCTTAAACCTAATGTTATTAAGGTTTAAGAAGATTAATTAGGTCTAATAGGGCTTTGAGAATGACTTTATATATGCTTAAAATATAAGATAAATATGAACGTATTAAATATTCAATAATTGTAAAGTCACACTTATCAATGCAAGTATACGTATCGCACAAGTAATATAGGGCTCTAATGGAGTCCTAGATATCGATCCCACAGAGAGTAGTTTAGAATTACGGACTAAGACCTTAGAGAAGCAATACTTTAATCATAACAACGACGTTCAATTTGCTTATCTGTCACTAATAGGCAATTGAAATAAATAGATAATTTTAATAACTAATAAATAATTAATGATAAAAAGTAGGGCTTAATTGTGATATTCAATATATAAGAAAGCATCCTTCTCCTTGTCAAGAAATGTAGGGTTTAATTGTGATATTCAATATATAAGAAAGCATCCTTGTCCTTGTCAAGAAATTATAGAGGTTTAATTGTGATATTCAATATATAAGAAAGCATCCTTCTCCTTGTCAATAAATTATAGTGAATGTTACATATAAAAGAAAGCATCCTTCTCCTTGTCAAGAAATTATATTGAATGGATAAAATGAATTAGTTCAATTTATATTACGCCAAAATAGAAACATACCTATTCTTTACCCTTTGGTCCAGGCATAAAGAACATTGACTAATCATATGTTTTTTTACTGAATTTGTGGCTAGGTTGGGAGGATACCAGCTCTCACTTTGGAGCTCCCACGTTCCCCTCACCTGAGGGCTAGCATCTACACTTCAGCACACAAAAGATAGGACCAAATTGGGGATTTTAATCTGTCACTCTAAAATATCCAATTCTACGCCTGATAATAATAATTCCCTATTTATTTGCACCCAACTTCCAAGGGCTTTGACCTCTCTGAATCTTGGATGTAATCTTCACTTTAGTTGTAAAACTCAACATATCTTAACAAATCAATTGGTCAGATTGAAAGTAAATTAAGATTGAAGTGAAAAGACCATCACAATTTCTTAAACATTTTTATAGATTCGCCAATTCAAATCACAATTTCACAAATCTCGAGAAAAGGAAAAAGATAGAGAAAAATACTCAGAACTCATGGGGAAAACACAACAAAACTCGAAATTCATATATAAAATCAAAGTCATACAAACTACAACAAGTAAATAACTTGTCTCTAAATTCTCCCCAAGAATACTCCTTGAAGTTTCTCTGAATCTCTTCCTTTCTTTACAACACACAGAATTCCTCTTCAAAGTAGTAAGAAGGAAGAAATCTCTCATTTTTCCTCTACTCTTATAATTTCTCGAAGAAATCCTCACAATTGTTACACACTAATGGAACCTCTCTAACCTATAGGCTCTCACCACCTCCTCTAGACTTCAGGGGCTCTAGACTCCAGGACCTAGACTCCAGGGCCTCTAGACTCTAGGGCCTTTCCAATTTTTGGTCAAAACATTCTTTTAAAGTTGTGGATGAGCTTTCCCAAGAGTTGTCTAAGCATCTCTTCAAAATTTGGCCTTATCCAAAGCTTGAGTAGGCATAACCGTTGATCTCGCCGTCGGCAGCCTCGAGGGTGCCGTCGATGGGCTTCTAAGGTATTTTTTCCTGTAATCTCGGGAAAAATTTGTCATCGGCGGGGTCGAGGGCGCCGTCGGTGGCTTAGTTCAAATATTCACATTTTGGTCCTTTTCGCTTCAAATTCGCTTCTTTTTGTATCTTTTTGCTCCAATGACCCTAAATCATCATTCCTGCAACAAAACATCAAAAATACCTTTCTTNAAGTATACGTATATATGTTCAAAGTTCATGCAGTGCTGAAATTAGTGGATCAGTGATGAGAACGGAACTAAAGTTCTTGTTAGGCTTTAAGGAAGTCGACATTCATTCTGACCAATTTGAAAGACTATGTTATATGATAATTACATCTATTTAGAGTAGAAAAATATGAAAGTGGAGCTCTCTTATATCCAACATAAGGCCTTCGAGGGATTGCTATGGCTGTTGGGTCATGGACTCCACAATTCTATACATGACTAAGGAACTATGACATGGTTCTTAAGGCCTTGATTGGCTTGAAGTCAGCTCCACATTCATGCGTAGCTAATAGTTAACAAACTTGCATTGGTAAGATTTTTTTCTTTATATTTTATTTTATCTTTTTTATTTTAAGAAATTGTTAGTTAATTTTTATGTTCGTAGAATTATTACAGTTGAACAACTATTCGATGGGAAATTTGGATTAAGATGGTCCAAGAATATCTATTCATTCGGAATAATACTATTTAATCATTAGTGTGTGATCCAAATTTGTCATGTTGATCATACACAAGGTGCAGAGCATAAAACTGAAGAAGTGGAAAAAAATGAGAGAGAGAGAGAGAGGAGTGACATAGAAATTACCCCCAACAAGGCAAAGTGGCACTGTTTCCTGGCTCTTGGTTATGTAAGATGTTACAAAAGAAAGGGAAACCAATGCCTAAATGGCTAAAGAGCCCCTGAATGGCTGCTTCCCTCCACATGAACAAGTTCCTCCTATTTATAGATCATGCGAGGTTCTAGAAAATTACATCATCGCCTTTAAGGGTTAAAAGTCATTACGCTCATGGGCGTCACAAGTCATTATGCTCTTGGGAGTTACAAGTCATTATGCTCTTAGAAGTTACTAGGCACTATGCTTCGTAGAAGTTATAGGTTTTCATCGGCACCTTTTCATTGCTAGATCCATCCAACGATGTAGCTAATTGGTCAGCTAAAGTGGCCAAACGAACAAGAAGACTGACCGATCTCTGCTATCGGCATTACGCTCTTGGGAGTTACAAGTCATTACGCTCCCGGGAGTTACAAGTCATTAGGCTCTTGGGAGTTACAAGGCACTATGCTTCATAGAGGTTACTGGTTTTCATCGGCACCTTTTCATTGCTAGATCAATCCAATGATGTAGCCAGTTGGTCAGCTAAAGTTGCCAAAAAAACAAGAAGACCCACTGATCTCTGCTATCGTCAAAATTTTTTTCAGATAAGAATGAGATAATTTAATAGTAAAAAAATGAAAATATAATATTTATACTCTCTTTATTTCAGTGTCTTTGAGCGTCTTGTTTTCTCCTACCCCAAAATGTTCTCTTAATGTTTTTTTATGTCAATTTTTTATTTGTGTTGTCGGTCTGTTATTTGACCTTTGTCTAGTTGAGGTGACCTTTGGTCAATCTTATTGGCTTCCCCTGCCACTTAGTTATTTTGTTCCTTTAAAAAAAAAAACACATAAAAATGTTTTGTAAAGTGCTCATATATTAAAGTAGAGTGAGAGTTTTCTTCATTTTAACATTTTATCTCTATTGGGCCGATAATTGCTGAGGGATGAATGTTAGTGTCGGTTGTTTTGCTCACCTCAGTGAGGAGTCCTTCTAGTCCTTGCCCAAGATAGGGGCTGTTGATTTTATTGCTAAGAAAAGAAATTGTTGAATTGCTAGCCCCAGAAAAGAGCCTATGATTAACTCGCCACACTTTGGAGTCTTTCATTTTATCATCTTAGAGAAGAGTCTTTGATTTGCTCGACTCGGATAGAAGTCCTTCATTTGCTTGCCCCAGAAGGGAGTCTTTTATTCACTTTCTCTTGAGGATAGTCTTTTCATTGCTTGCCATGGAGAGGACTCTTTGATTTGCTCACCCGGATGGGAGTCCTTGATTTGCTCATCCCAGAGAGGAGTCTTTTATTTACTTGATCCGTTTGAATTTCTTGAATCTCGACTTTGATGTAGATACTTTTGAATTTTTAAGTTTCTTGAAACTTTCTCAGACCTAGGAAAACATAATCAGAAGAACTTAAAGAAGAAGTTTCAGGAAAAAAAAAGATAAAATATCCTTTCAAGCTAATTGGATTGTATGGGTATAATGTGATGACTAGCTGCAAGCATAGAGCTAGTCAGAGGTAGGTGGTGGGCCGAAAGCAAACGATCAACGGGAGGTAATCAAGGCATTGTTCAGACGGAAGCACAAATGATTTGAATGGTATTTATGTCAATACATAACATAAGAATATAATGGTATGCATGCAAATCTTCTCTGATTTTAAGATGGTTGATCGGGGACATAGAGTCAGTTGGAGGCACATGCTCGATGAGAAATAAGTGATTAGCTAGTGAGGCTAACAGTTGGACGTTCATTATTATCGGTCAGATGCCTATCAAGTTGGTAGGTTTACTGAGACTTGAATAGTTCGGTTCAAACGTGCCCTGCTAATTTTCGTCAACCCATTTGGGTTCCCTTTAAATACCACCATAGCATGATTGTAACATAGATTTTTTTGGTTAGCCAGAATTTTTTGATGAGCCAGAAATTTTTTCCTGGTTAGCATTTGGACGGCTAGAATTTGGGTTTAGCCAAGAGGACTTACTTTTCGATCAAAGAGATGTGACAGTTCAATACATGTCCAAATATCCTTGCATGCGCCTCCGTTACACCCTGCAAAACTGCTAAATCGAGAAGGCTCTTCAGGCTCATCATTGTTCCAGCTCCACTATCACATCTGTCTCCCTTGATTCCTTCTCTTTTGGCGGGTGACTTGTGGGTCAGCAATCCAGCACACATTGGTCGATGAGATGAGCTGTTTCGTCGATGAGTCACGACCAATGAGATTTAGCCTGTGCGATCGGCGAAAGAGGCAGCCGCACAGTGATTTGCATGAGATATGGCCTTTCAGCTGGCAGGATTTGACTGATTGAAACAAATACTTCTTCACTGGAATTTGTCTAGTAGTTTTTGCATGCCGACAACAACTTTCACCCGGTCTTTTCCTAGCCTCTGTGGTTTGTAACCTGTCGTTTGAGCTTCAATTGACAAGACTAACAATGATATGTCCTAATTCTTTTTTTTTTACATATTCATAAGAAAAATAATGTCAATTTTTTTTAAAGAGAAAAATTTTACATTATTAATTTTATTTCTTAAAAGAACTTATTATGTTACATGCAATANGCAACTTTCACCCGGTCTTTTTCTAGCCTCGGTGGTCTGTAACCTGTCATTTGAGCTTCAATTGACAAGACTAACAATGATATGTCCTAATTTTTTTTTTACATATTCACAAAAAAAATAATGTCAATTTTTTTTTAAAGAGAAAAATTTTACATTATTGATTTTATTTCTTAAAAGAACTTATTATGTTACATGCAATACCTATTACTGCTTCAAATAAATCATTAAATCAAAATCAAATATTCTAGCTTTTGCTGGTCATTATCCAGTGCTCACTCGAGGAAACTAAATTCGAATCTCATAAAATTAGTGGGTAAGTGCGAGAGATCGAGTCGGCCTCAACTACGCTAATGTTAAGAATTAATGGCAGGAATTATGAAATTCATTAAGGTTTTTCGTGGAAAATGTATTCTTTTGTGATAAGTATTTATATTTTATTTATGGCTCAAATATATTTTAATAATTTTTTAGATTTATTTTGATAATTTAATTTAGTTATTTTCTTAACTCATAATTTATGTCATAAATTATGACAACTTATAATATTTATTTTGATAACTTAAGTTATTAATTTTCGTAACTCATAACTTATGTCATAATTTATGATAACTTATGATATTTATTTTTATAACTCATGATAACTTAAATTATTAATTATCTTAACTCATAACTNGATAATTTTTTAGATTTATTAGATTTATTTTGATAATTTAATTTATTTATTTTCTTAACTCATAATTTATGTCATAAATTATGACAACTTATGATATTTATTTTGATAACTTAANGCGTCTTGTTTTCTCCTACCCGGAAGTGTTCTCTTAATGTTTTTTTATGTCTATTTTTTATTTGTGTTGTCCGTTTGCTATTTGACCTTTGTCTAGTCGAGGTGACCTTTGGTCAATCTTATTGGCTTCACCTGCCACTTAGTTATTTTGTTCCTTTTTTTTTGAAAAACACATAAAAATGTTTTGTAAAGTGCTCACATATGAAAGTAGAGTGAGAGTTTTCTTCATTTTAACATTTTACATGTATTGGGCCGATAATTACTGAGGGGTGAATGTTAGCGTCGGTTGTTTTGCTCACCTCAGTGGGGAGTCCTTCTAGTCCTCGCCCAAGATAGGGGCTGTTGATTTTCTTGCTAAGAAAAGAAATTGTTGAATTGCTAGCCCCGGAAAAGAGCCTATGATTAACTCGCCGCATTTTAGAGGCTTTCATTTTATCATCTTAGAGAAGAGTCTTTCATTTGCTCGTCATGGAGGGAAGTTGTTAATTTGTTCACCCTAGAGGGGAGCCTTTGATTTGCTCGACTCAGATAGAAGTCCTTCATTTGCTTGCCCCGGAAGGGAGTCTTTCATTCGCTTGCTCTTGAGGATAGTCTTTTCATTGCTTTCCATGGAGAAGACTCTTTGATTTGCTCACCCCGAAAGGAAGTTTTTGATTTGCTCATCTCGGAGAGGAGTCTTTTTTTTACTCGATCAGTTTGGATTTCCTGAATCTCGACTTTGATGTAGATACTTTTGAATTTATAAGTTTCTTGAAACTTCATTAGACCTAGGAAAACATAACCAGAAGAACTTAAAGAAGAAGTTTCAGGAAAAAAAAGATAACATATCCTTTCAAGCTAATTGGATTGTATGGGTATATTGTGATGACTAGCTGCAAGCATTCAACTAGTCAGAGGTAGGTGGTGGGCCGAAAGCAAAAGATCAACAGGAGGTAGTCAAGGCATTGTTCAGACGGAAACACAAATGATTTGAGTGATATTTATGCCAATACATAACATAAGAATATAATGGTATACATGTAAATCTTCTCTGATTTTAAGATGGTTGATCGGGGACATAGAGTCGGTTGGAGGCACATGCTCGATGAGAAACAAGTGGTTAGCTAGTGAGGCTAACAGTTGGACGTTCATTATTATCGGTCAGATGCCTATCAAGTTGGTAGGTTTACTGAGACTTGAATAGTTCGGTTCAAACGTGCCCTGCTAATTTTCGTCAACCCATTTGGGTTCCCTTTAAATACCACCATAGCAAGATTGTAACATAGATTTTTTCGGCTAGCCAGAATTTTTTGATGTGCCAGAAATTTTTTCCTGGTTAGCATTTGGACGGCTAGAATTTGGGTTTAGCCAAGAGGATTTACTTTTCGATTAAAGAGATGTGACAGTTCAATACATGTCCAAATATCATTGCATGCGCCTCCGTAACACCCTACAAAACTGCTAAATGGAGAAGGCTCTCGAGGCTCATCATTGTTCCAGCTCCACCATCACATCTGTCTCCTTTGATTCCTTTTCTTTTAACGGGTGACTTGTAGTGACTTGTAGGTCAGCAATCCAGCACACATTGGTCGATGAGATGAGCTGTTTCGTCGATGAGTCACGACCAATGAGATTTANACCTTTGATGGATGGTGGTTAAATAGAGAATGATTTAGAGAATGAGTCCTCTCTCTTCCTAACACACTCTGTACATTCCCTTCCACCAGAAATTACAGAAANCCCTTGATGGATGATGGTTAAATAGAGCATGATTTAGAGAATGAGTCCTCTCTCTTCCTAACACACTCTGTACATTCCCTTCCACCAGAAATTACAGAAAGTTTCAAGGGATTAGAGAGAGAAACTCCATCTCTTCAAGATCAAATTTCTTCATCATGAATATATGTATGCACTATTTTATTATAGATATGTAAAAACCATGAATTTAAAAGATCTTGGCTATGATGTATTTTTGGAATTTGTGTCATAAAGTTCAAACATGAATTTCTAACATGTGGTATCAGAGCCTGATTATTNGGTATGCACTATTTTATTATAGTTATGTAAAAACCATGAATTTAAAAGATCTTAACTATCATGTATTTTTGGAATTTGTGTCATAAAGTTCAAACATGAATTTCTAACATGTGGTATCAGAGCTTGATTATTAAATTTATGATTTTTCATATAATTTTATTTATGTTAATTGTAATAAATTTTCGCTGTAAATTAGATATTGAATTAGATCAATAAAACAGAAGTAAATTGGTGTGATTGAAATTATTATTTATTTAATGTCTATGGTATGTTTAATTTGTTAGTCACCAAAGTGACCAAATTAATAATTTTAATAGACATTAAATTAAATAAATCCAATTACTCACGAGTATGTGATGTTTGTTATGAAATAATTTAACATTTCATTATGAAAATATTAAAATTCATTGATTATATAATATTTTTACATCGTCCAAAGCTTGATCATTTGTTTTATAATCTTTGAATATAATTGTAATTTATTTATATACTTAGTTAAGATATATTTGTACATCCAAAGATAATAGGCATGTCTAACTTGAGTATAAACAANGTATTTCATTATGAAAATATTAAAATTCGTTGATTATATAATATTTTTACATCGTCCAAAGCTTGATCGTTTGTTTTATAATCTTTGAATATAATTGTAATCTATTTATATACTTAGTTAAGATATATTTGTACATCCAAAGATAATAGGCATGTCTAACTTGAGTATAAACAATTACCAATTATATTAAATTTAAGTCAAACATCAATTATGTTTATTAACGTGTATTGTTATATCACCCAAAGGAGATTTCAAGACACTATTAGTATTATGATTATTATTTTAATCTAATTTTATATAAATATCTATGTAAGTTTAATTTTTGAAGCATTAACGTACGAGCACGTTTTATTTATTTGCTGTAACCACTCCTGTTTCTCTTCATTCGCAAGCTACATCTGTTCAAACTCTTAATGAGCTTAATTTCTCTGAATGACGTGAGCAAGTTCAGTTTCACCTTGGAGTTCTGGATCTTAATTTGGCACTCATGNTTTTGAAGCATTAATGTACGAGCACGTTTTATTTATTTGTTGTAACTACTCCCGTTTCTCTTCATTCGCAAGCTACATCTGTTCAAACTCTTCATGAACTTAATTTCTCTGAATGACGTGAGCAAGTTCAGTTTCACCTTGGAGTTCTGGATCTTAATTTGGCACTCATGATTTAGAAACCCCCTGCTCTTACTTATTCTAATAGTGCTGAGCAAATATCTTTCTATAAACCTTGGGAAAAATCGAACAGATTAAGCTTAATGTTTATGCAAATGACTGTAGCAAACAACATAAAGTGTGTATTTTCTAACACTGGAAGTGCTAAGGAATTTATGAAATTTTCTGAGAGTTGTTCTCAGTCTAAATCTGATGATAAGTCTCTTCCTGGGACACTATTTAGTACATTAACCAACATGAAATTTGATGGTTCTCGTACTATGCATGAGCATATCGTTCAAATGATGAACATAGCAACAAGACTTAAGACCCTAGGAATGGAAGTGAATGAAAATTTTCTTGTACAATTTATTATTAACTCCTTACCTCTTGAGTATGGTCCATTTCACATGAACTACAACACTATGAAAGATAAGTGGAATGTGAATGAACTACAATGTATGCTCATTCAAGAAGAAGCAAGGCTTAAGAAAGGAGCAAATCACTCCATTAATCTCATGGGTCACTGATAATGACTTTATATATGCTTAAAAATATAAGAATTTGATACTGCTGCTAGAAGATTTAAATCCCCGGCAACGACGCCAAAAATTTGAAAATGGTTATAGATTTGATAAAGATGTGTATAAAAAATTCAATAATTGTAAAGTCACACTTATCAATGCGTATNGAATGTATGTATATGTATATATGTTCAAAGTTCATGCATGCTGAAATTAGTGGATCAGTGATGAGAACGGAACTAAAGTTCTTGTTAGGCTTTAAGGGAGTCGACATTCATGCTGACCAATTTGAAAGACTATGCTATATGATAATTACATCTATTTAGAGTAGAAAAATATGAAAGTGGAGCTCTCTTATATCCAACATAAGGCCTTCGAGGGATTGCTATGGCTGTTGGGTCATGGACTCTACAATTCTATACATGACTAAGGAACTATGACATGGTTCTTAAGGCCATGATTGGCTTGAAGGGAGCTCCACATTCATGCGTAGCTAATACTTAACAAACTTGCATTGGTAAGATTTTTTTGTTTCTATTTTATTTTATCTTTTTTATTTTAAGAAATTGTTAGTTAATTTTTATGTTCGTAGAATTATTACAGTTGAACAACTATTCGAAGGGAAATTTGGACTAAGATGGTCCAAGAATATCTATTCGTTCGGAATAATACTATTTATTCATTAGTGTTTGATCCAAATTTATCATGTTTATCATGCACAAGGTGCAGAGCATGGAACCGAAGAAGAGAAAAAAAATGAAAGAGAGAGAGGAGTGACATAGAAATTACCCCCATCAAGGCAATGTGGCACTGTTCCTCTGGCTCTTGGTAGTGTAAGATGTTACAAAAGAAAGGGAAAGCGATGCCTAAATGGCTAAAGAGCCCCTAAATGGTTGCTTCCCTCCACATGAACAAGTTCCTCCTATTTATAGATCATGTGAGGTTCTAGAAAATTACGACATCGCCTTTAAGGGTTAAAAGTCATGACGCTCTTGGGCGTCACAAGTCATTATGCTCTTGGGAGTTACAAGTCATTATGCTCTTGGGAGTTACAAGGCGCTATGCTTCACAGAAGTTATAGGTTTTCATTGGCACCTTTTCATTGCTAGATCCATCCAACGATGTAGCCAATTGGTCAGCTAAAGTGGCCATACAAACAAGAAGACTGACCGATCTCTGCTATCGGCATTACGCTATTGGGAGTCATAAGTCATTACGCTCTCGTGAGTTACAAGTCATTAGGCTCTTGGGAGTTACAAGGCACTATGCTTCACAGAGGTTATAGGTTTTCATTGGCACCTTTTCATTGCTAGATCCATCCAACGATGTAGCCAGTTGGTCAGCTAAAGTTGCCAAAAAAAACAAGACCGATCTCTGCTATCGTCAAAATTTTTTTCGAATATACAAAAAGCCCCCCCACCCCC
>JXCR01134505.1:31510-52921 GCA_002079205.1 Phalaenopsis hybrid cultivar
CAAATATCTTTCTATAAACCTTGGGAAAAATCGAACAGATTAAGCTTAATGTTTATGCAAATGACTGTAGCAAACAACATAAAGTGTGTATTTTCTAACACTGGAAGTGCTAAGGAATTTATGAAATTTTCTGAGAGTTGTTCTCAGTCTAAATCTGATGATAAGTCTCTTCCTGGGACACTATTGAGTACATTAACCAACATGAAATTTGACGGTTCTCGTACTATGCATGAGCATATCGTTCAAACGATGAACATAGCAACAAGACTTAAGACCCTAGGAATGGAAGTGAATGAAAATTTTCTTGTGCAATTTATTATTAACTCTTTACCTTTTGAGTATGGTCCATTTCACATGAACTACAACACTATGAAAGATAAGTGGAATGTGAATGAATTATAATGTATGCTCATTCAAGAAGAAGCAAGGCTTAAGAAAGGAGCAAATCACTCCATTAATCTCATGGGTCACTGATAATGACTTTATATATGCTTAAAATTATAAGAATTTGATACTGCTGCTAGAAGATTTAAATCCCCGACAACGACGCCAAAAATTTGACAACGGTTATAGATTTGATAAAGATGTGTATAAAAAATTCAATAATTGTAAAGTCACACTTATCAATGCGTATCACTCAAGTAATACAGGGCTCTAATGGAGTCCTGGATATCGATCCCACTGGGAGTAATATTAGAGGCTACGAACTAAGATTTAATAAACTCTTAATTAACTAATTTTACTAATAAAGTTTATAATGTAAAGTTTAATATATAAGAAAGCATCATTCTCCTTGTCAAGAAATTTAAGTGAATGCAAAAATTGAATTAGTTCAAATTGTATTGTGCCAAATAGGAGCATACCAATTCCTTACCCTTTAAACCAGACATAAAAACATTGACTAATCTTATGCTTGGTTACTGAATCTGCGGCTAGGCTGGGAGGATACCGACTCTCACTTCGGAGCACCCATGTTCCCCTCGCCTGAGGGCTAACATCTACACTTCAGTACCCAAACGATAGAATCGAATTGAAGATTTTAGTCTGTCACTCTAAAATCTTCAATTCTACGCCCGATAATTTTTCTTTCTCTATTTATTTGCACCCAATTTTTAAGGACTTTGACCTCCCTAAATCTTAGATGTAATATTCACTTTAGTTGTAAAACTCAACATATTTTAACAAANTCATACATATTCTTTATCCTTTGGTCCAGGCATAAAGAATATTGACTAATCCTACGCTTGTTTACTGAATCTACGGCTAGGCTGGGAGGATACCGGCTCTCATGGAGCTCCCACGTTCCCCTCACCTGAGGGCTAACATCTACACTTCAACACCCAAACGATAGGATCTCCCACGTTCCCCTCACCTGAGGGCTAACATCTACACATCAGCACCCAAACGATAGGACCAAAACACGTTCCCCTCACCTGAGGGCTAACATCTACACATCAGCACCCAAACGATAGGATTGAATTGGGGATTTTACATTCCTCTCGCCTGAGGGCTAACATCTACACTTCAGCACCCAAACGATAGGATTGAATTGGAGATTTTAGTCTGTCACTTTAAAATCTCCAATTCTACACCCGATAATTTTATTTCTCTATTTATTTGCACCCAACTTTTAAGGGCTTTGACCTCCCTGNTATCATAACTTTTTTAACATTTTCATGGCACAACCAATTCAAATCACCATTTCACAAACTCTCAAGACAAGGAGAAAGACAGAGAAAACTACTCAGACTCATGGAGAAGATACGACAAAACTTGGAATTTATATATAAATGCAAAGTCATACAAACTTCAATAAGTAAATACAACTTATCTCTAATTCCTCCCCAAGAAAACTCCTCGAANTAGCACACAAAATTCTCTTTCGAAGCGGCAAGGAGGAAGAAATATCTCACTTTCCTTCCACTCTTACAATCTCTCGAAGAATTNAAAGATTCTCTTTCGAAGCGGCAAGGAGGAAGAAATATCTCACTTTCCTTCCACTCTTACAATCTCTCGAAGAATTCCTCACAATACTAACTACTCTCTACACTCTAATGGGCACCACAAACAATAAAGACTCAGTAGACCCCTAGCGGACACCCCTTTTTCGGCTTCCAAATGTTTCTCTTAAAGTTGTAGAAAATTTTTCAAGAGTTACCCAAGCGTCCTTTAAAAAATCATCCACATTCAATGCATATGTTAAGAGAACCGACGTGCTCACCGTCGGCAGCTTCGATGGGTCGTCAGCGGCTTCAATGGCGCCGTCGACGGCCTTCTNTAAAGACTCAGCAGACCCCTAGCGGACACCCCTTTTTCGGCCTCCAAATGTTTCTCTTAAAGTTGTAGAGAAGTTTTCAAGAGTTACCAAGCGTCCTTTAAAAAATCGTCCACATTCAATGCATATGTTAAGAGAACCGACGTGCTCACCGTCGGCAGCTTCGATGGGCCGTCAGCAGCTTCAATGGCGCCGTCGACGGCCTTCTAGAATATTTAATTCTGGACTCTCGGGAAAACTTGCCTTCGGCGGCGTTAAGCTCATCGTCGGCGCCCAAGATCAAATCTTCATATTTCGGTCTCTTTTGCTCCAAATTTGCTTTTTTTTGCATCTTTTTGCTGCAATGACCATAATTCAACATACCTACAACAAAACATCAAAAATACCTTTCTTTAAAGTGCAATATCATCAAAATCAGTGTAAAATAGGTATGAAAATCTCAACATATTTTCCTTTGGTCAGTCACCAAAGAAGAGCTGTAAAGAAATCTGGACAGAAGAATGGAAAGGGAAAGCAAGGACCACTAAAGATTAATGTATCATCTGCCCCAATTCACAAAGAGGAACATAAAGGAATCAAGTGCAACTTTTGCATAAAGTCTGGACACTATCAAAATGAGTGTCAAAAACACAAAAACTGGTTTGAAAAGAAAGGTAAACCTTGTGTTTTTGTATGTTTCAAATCAAATTTGGCAGAAGTTCCTTATAATACATGGTGGATTAATTTTGGTTGTACTACTCATGTTTCTAATACGATGCAGGAATTCCTTACAACCCAAATCATAAATCCAAATGAAAAGTTTGTCTTCATGGGAAACCGAGTAAAAGCGTCAGTTGAAGTTATTGGAACCTATCAGTTGATTTTAGATACTGGACATCATTTAGAACTTTTTCAAATACTTTATGTCCCTTATATTTTTCATAATTTGATTTCATTATCTAAACTTGATTCTATTGAATACTCATTTAAATTTGGAAATGGTTGTTTCAGTTTTTTTAAACACAATCATCTCATAGGTTTTGATATTCGTTGTGATGGTCTATATAAGCTTAAACTTGATAACCTTTTCTCTGAAACTTTGATGACTTTGCATCATAATTTTGGTACTAAACGTAGTTTTATGAATGAAAGTTCAACTTATTTGTGGCATAAATGTTTGGGTCATATATCCAAAGAAAAAATTGAAAGATTAGTAAAGAATGAAATCCTTAATAATTTGGATTTTACTGATCTTGGCATCTGTGTGAGTTATATTAAAGGAAAACACACAAATCACCCACTTAAGAGAGCTGCCACAANCACTAGTAACTCATTATGATTTGGAGTTACACCAAATGGATGTGAAAATTGCCTTTCTTAATGGGAATTTAGATGAAGAGGTCTACATGAGTCAACCTGAAGAATTTTTTGTTGAAGGAAAGGAATACATTGTGTGTAAACTTAAGAAATCAATATACGAACTTAAGTAAGCTTCCCAATAATGGTATATTAAGTTCAATGATACTATCAGATCCTTTGGATTTAAAGAAAACACTGTTGGTCAATGTATATATCTAAAGGTCAGTAGGAGCAAAATTATATTTCTCATTTTGTATGTTAATGACATCTTGTTGGCTACTAATGATCTTGGCTTATTATATGAAACCAAGAATTTTCTCTCTAAGAACTTTGAAATGAAAGATATGAGTGAAGCATCCTATGTGATTGGAATTAAAATATTTCGTGATAGATCACAAGGATTGTTAGGGTTATCTTAGAAAACATATATTAAAAAAGTTCTTAATAGATTCAATATGGAAGGGTGCTCAACAAGTGTTGCTCAAATTCAAAAAGGAGATAAATTCAGCATTATGCAGTGTCCAAAGAATGATTTGGAATGTAAACAAATGGAAGAAATTCCTTATGCATATATTGTTGGAAGCTTAATGTATGCTCAGACTTGTACGAGACCAGATATTAGCTTTGTTGTCGGGATGCTTGGCAGGTATCAAAGTAATATGGGAATAGATATTAGAAAGCTGCAAAGAAAGTTTTGNCACATTGTGTGTAAACTTAAGAAATCAATATACGAACTTAATTAAGCTTCCCAATAATGGTATATTAAGTTCAATGATACTATCAGATCCTTTGGATTTAAGGAAAACACTGTTGGTCAATGTATATATCTAAAGGTCAGTAGGAGCAAAATTATATTTCTCATTTTGTATGTTGATGACATCTTGCTGGCTACTAATGATCTTGGCTTATTATATGAAACCAAGAATTTTCTCTCTAAGAACTTTAAAATGAAAGATATGAGTGAAGCATCCTATGTGATTGGAATTAAAATATTTCGTGATAGATCACAAGGATTGTTAGGGTTGTCTTAGAAAACATATATAAAAAAAGTTCTTAATAGATTCAATATGGAAGGGTGCTCAACAAGTGTTGCTCAAATTCAAAAAGGAGATAAATTCAGCATTATGCAGTGTCCAAAGAATGATTTGGAATGTAAACAAATGGAAGAAATTCCTTATGCATATATTGTTGGAAGCTTAATGTATGCTCAGACTTGTACGAGACCAGATATTAGCTTTGTTGTCGGGATGCTTGGTAGGTATCAAAGTAATATGGGAATAGATCATTAGAAAGCTGCAAAGAAAGTTTTGAGGTATCTACAAGGAACAAAGAACTACATGCTCACTTATAGAAGATCTAAAGATCTTGAAGTGATAGGATATTCAGATTCAGATTTTGTTGGATGTGTTGATACTAGAAAATCAACATTTAACTATCTGTTCCTTTTGGCTGAAGGAGCAATCTCTTGGAAAAGTGCAATGCAGACTATTAAAGCTGTTTCCACTATGGAAGTTGAATTTTTGGCTTGCTTCAAAGCTACAATTTAGGGTTTATGGCTGTGAAATTTNGGATTTTGTTGGATGTGTTGATACCTAAAAATCAACATTTAACTATCTGTTCCTTTTGGCTGAAGGGGCAATCTCTTAGAAAAGTGCAAAGCAGACTATTAAAGTTGTTTCCACTATGGAAGTTGAATTTTTGGCTTGCTTCAAAGCTACAATTTAGGGTTTATGGCTGTGAAATTTTATATCAGGACTTGGAATTGTCGACAGTATTTTCAAGCCACTAAAATTTATTGTGATAACTCTACAGCACTCTTCTTTTCCAAAATTGACAAGTATTCTAAAGGTGCTAAACACATAGAATTAAAATACCTTGTCATTAAGGAAGAAGTTCAGAAACGTAGGGTTTCAATTGAGCATATTATCACTAATCTCATGATTGCAGATCCTTTAACGAAAGGGTTGTCATCGAAGACATTTNATTTATTGTGATAACTCTACAGCAGTCTTCTTTTCCAAAATTGACAAGTATTCTAAAGATGCTAAACACATAGAATTAAAATACCTTGTCATTAAGGAAGAAGTTCAGAAACGTAGGGTGTCAATTGAGCATATTATCACTAATCTCATGATTGCAGATCCTTTAACGAAAGGGTTGTCATCGAAGACATTTAACGAACATGTTGTAAGAATGGCCATTACCAAAACCCTTTATTGGTTTTATGCTCTTTGTATTTTAGCACTTTGGGCTCAATTTTTCTTGTTTATGATATTTATAAATCTTGCTTTTATCGTTAGTGTACACTTTATGTTGCATGATTTTCAACAAGATTTGTCTTTTAATGGACANAAACATGTTGTAAGAATGGCCATTACCAAAACCCTTTATTGGTTTTATGCTCTTTGTATTTTGGCACTTTGGGCTCAATTTTTCTTGTTTATGATATTTACAAATCTTGCTTTTATCGTTAGTGTACACTTTATGTTGCATGATTTTCAACAAGATTTGTCTTTTAATGGACATTATGGGACTATGATGTTAATTCTCATTATGCTAAGTATGCAATTGATATTGTGATACATGGAAGGGACTGTGTCAATAAATTGATGCACAACCACCATGACTCATAATAATTTCATATTTATTAAATAATTTATAATTTATCCAATATAAAAAAGGATTTATGTTACATTTTGTGCAATATGTTATTCACTTTTAAAATTAAGTGAGCCAAGTGGGAGAATGTTATATTTTATTCATGACTCACATTTATTTTAATAACTTATGAGATTTATTCTGATAAATTAAGTTATTTATTTTCTTAACTCATAACTTATGTCATAATTTATGACAAATTATGATATTTATTTTGATAAATTAAGTTATTTAGTTTATTAACTCATAACTTATGTCATAAATTATGATGACCTATGATATTTATTTTGATATCTTAAGTTATTAATTTTCTTAACTCATAACTTATGATATTTATTTTTGTAACTCATGATAACTTAAGTTTATAATTATCTTAACTCATAACTTTTGTTATAACTTATGATAAATTATGATATTAATTTTATAACTCATGTAATCCCTAAAATGAATAAGGGTAACTAACTTATGTCAATAATTTTAATAATAATAAATCAATTAATTTATTAAATTATCATAAATCCTATTAATTTGTAACCCCCTTGATGGATGGTGGTTAAATAGGGCATGATTTAGAGAATGGGTCCTGTCTCTTCCTAACACACCCCGTACATTCCCCTCCATTAGAAAGTATAGAAAGTTTCAAGGGATTAGAGTGAGAAACTCCATCTCTTCAAGATCAAATTTCTTCATCATGAATATAGTTATGCATTACTTTATTATATATATGTAAAAATCATAAATTTAAAAGATCTTGGCTATTATGTTTTTTTAAAATTTGTGTCATAAAGTTCAAACATGAATTTCTAACAGATTAAGGTAAAAACCTAAGCATTCGTAAGGCCTAAGCATCATTTATGATTAATTTAATGACACATGTGAGCTGTCCATCCTTTCAAATTATGTTAAGGATAAATAACCAAAAATGATGTTTTTAAGAAATGCAAATCGAAGCTGATCAACCTGATTTGTCGTTTTCCTCTTGTTAGGAGAATTTTTGTGGAGAGTTCCTTCCATGGTGTTGCTCATCTTATTGTTAATCATAGAATGCACCCTCCCCTCACCATTGTGGTTGATTCAAATTTGTCATGTTGGTCATGCTTATGGCATAGAGCATGAGGCCAAAGGAAAGGAAAATGAATTAGAGAGAGAAGAAGGGACACAGTGATTGCCCCCAACGGGGAAAAGTGGGGTGTTCCTTGAGCTCATAGATCCATTTTATATATTAAAAGACATTGTTACAAAAGAAAGAGAGAGTGATGCATAAATTGTTGGTGAGTCACTATATTGTTTCCTCCCTCCTAAAGAAAAAGATCTTCCTATTTATATATTATATAAGATCTAGAAAATTACATCCACACTCCCAGCTATTGCAAGTCATTATACTCCTCAAAGTTACAAGTCATTATGCTCATAGGATTTATAAGTCATTATGCTCATGGGAGTTACAGGTAATTATGCTTCCTAAGATTTTATTGGTTTCATTATAACCTATTCATTGTTGGACCCATCTAGTGATGTTGTGAGTTGATTGGCTAAAGTGGTTGGTCGAATGAGATAACTGACTAATCTCTGCTATCTTCAGTATTTTCCAGATATACATAATTTTCCCTCAAGNTTGGTTGATTCAAATTTGTCATGTTGGTCATGCATATGGCATAGAGCATGAGGCCAAAGGAAAGGAAAAAGAATTAGAGAGAGAAGAAGGGACACAGTGATTGCCCCCAACGGGGAAAAGTGGGGAGTTCCTTGAGCTCATAGATCCATTTTATATATTAAAAGACATTGTTACAAAAGAAAGAGAGAGTGATGCATAAATTGTTGTTGAGTCACTATATTGTTTCCTCCCTCCTAAAGAAAAAGATCTTCCTATTTATATATTATAGAAGATCTAGAAAATTACATCCACACTCCCAGCTATTGCAAGTCATTATACTCCTCAAAGTTACAAGTCATTATGCTCATAGGATTTATAAGTCATTATGCTCATGGGAGTTACAGGTAATTATGCTTCCTAAGAGTTTATTGGTTTCATTATAACCTATTCATTGTTGGACCCATCTAGTGATGTTGTCAGTTGATTGGCTAAAGTGGCTGGTCGAATGAGATAACTGACTAATCTCTGCTATCTTCAGTATTTTCCAGATATACATAATTTTCCCTCAAGNGCAAATGAAAGACACCCCTCGAAGATGAGTAAATGAAAGACTCTCCTCATATAGAGCGAGTGACATGCCTAAAAATGTGTTTTTTTAAAGATATATTTTATGCTCATTTTAAATGATATTTTACTTTAATGGAAGGTATTTTGTGTGTTCTTTGCTTCAGGTATAAGAGATGGAGTTTTGGAGAAAAAAGAGCGAAAACAGGGTCAAATGGAGCAAAGAAGCACAAAGTGAACTGACGGTAGGCACCAACTTCTAATGCCTAAGCTCCAGAATCTATAAATTGAAATAGAAAGCCCAGTGCCATGGCGCCAAGATCTGGCGTCTAGGTGTTAGATAGTTATTTCAAGCTTCTAAAAGACTGGCACCTAAGTGCCCAGACTAAAGCCTAGGCCCCAGAATCAGTTTTCTTAAGAAATAATGTATTTGGATGAATTTTGAAGAGGCATCTGAAGTGACTCTTGGAGATTTCAAGAGTTATTATAAGGGTGTCTCTCTTGAAGAGAAGGAGAGCTTTATTTGGATAGAATAGAGGTTTAGTGAGAGGAACTTGAAGAAGGAAAGTTTGAGAATTCTTTAAAGAAACTTCATGAGATTTGCTTAGGGAGGAGTTTGAGATAAGTTCTTTGTATTTTTGTTTGAGTTTTGTTATAGTTTATTGTGTAAACTTGATTTTAAATATCAATCAATTTGTTGTTGTATTTTTTCAATGAAACCTGAGTAGTTTCCTTTTTCTTTCTCCTTGTGATGATAAATAATCATGTGTAGAATTAAAATAGTTTAGAATTGCTTTTATTTATGTATTTCATATGTACTTAATTTACTTTTCAAACTGGCAATTTGTGATGTTAAAATTCTTTGTGAATTATAAAGATTCGGGAGAGCTATGATTTTAACACAACTGGTGAATGCCACACTAACTTTTAGGATGAAAAAAAAGTAATCTTCAGGTGAGTGCAAATAGATAGGGAGATATGATTTAACAAGAGTAAATTGATGATTTTGGGGTGACAGGTTAGAACCTTAACCAATTTAATCAAGGGTTTGGAACTTAAGGCTAGCTTAGCCCCAACCAAGGGCTTACATGGGTACTCTAGGGTGACAAACTAAAACCTACACAACATAACCAAGGATTTAAGAACTTAACTCTAGGTTAACCAATGTTCTTTATGCACTCAAAAGAGGGTAAATAATAGGTTTGCTCCTATTTGTCCCAAAACTATATTTAAATTTATAAACATTTGATTCCTACATTAATTATAATCTCATTAAAAGGAGAAAGATTTTTGTACAATTCAAACTTATCTACATAAAACAAGTTTCAAAACAGTTAGCATTTTCTTTAAGTTTAGAAATAAAATTTGTAGGTAATAGTTACTTCTTCTTACACATACAATTTCGACCTTAATTACTAGATAATTTACCTATAGTTTAAGTAGAGTTTTATTAAGTTTATAAAAAGAGTTTTTCTTTCCCCGTGGGATTGATACTTGAGACTAAGAGAAAGTCCTATATTACTTAAAATGATACGTGCACTTGCGTAGTATCCCAAGTGTGTAAATTTGAATTATGAAGAAAAAATNATTGAATGAAATTTGTTCGATCGACTAGTTCTTAGGTTTATTCGATTGACCCTATCGAGTTCCTTTGCACATAACATTGTCAAAGAAAGGACGACTGCATATCTCATGTCAGCTTTATCAGGTATGTATGAAAAGTCATCGACGAATAATAAGGTGTACCTGATGAAGAAGTTATTCAAATTAAAGACGACGGAAGGTGTTTTTGTTGCTTAACACCTAAATGATTTTAATACTATCCCAACAATTGTCATCTGTCAAAATTGATTTTGATGATGAGATACGTGCACTGATATTGTTGGCATCATTGTCAAATAGTTGACAAGCCACAAGGATGGCAGTTAGTAGTTCTGCAGGTAAATATAAACTGAAATATGATGATATTCGTGATTTGATTTTGTCTGAGGAGGTGCGCAGGAAAGATTCTGGTGAGATCTCAGGTTTGAGTTTGATATTGAATGTTGATTTTAGAGGGAGATGGCAGGATAGGAACTCAAATAGAGGGAGATCAAAATCAAATTATGGTTAGTATGCAACTTGTTATAATTGTGGCAAGGATGACCACATAAAGTGGAACTGTAGGAATCCTAAAACTATGAAGAATGATAGCGCAAATGTGGTATCTGAAGAAGTACATGATGCATTATTACTAACAGTTGATAGTTCTATTGATGATGGAACTGAAGAGGAGAGTGGGCCTGGGTCACCCATTGCTATTGTTCCACAGATAGATGGTGGAGAACTACAGAGCAATGAAGAAATCTTATTAGATAATTGTTCGAGCAAGTGGGAGTTGGCAGAACTTCTACCAACGAAGAAGACATTACACAACAAGTGAGTGTACCAGGTGAAGACAGAGCTTGGTGGCAGTAAGAGGTATAAGGCTAAACTTAATCAAAAAGGCTTTCAGCAGAGGTAGGATATGGGAGTTGTAAGCAGAGACAAGAGTAGCCTAGGAATTAACTTGGAGGTGCAAGACTATGTGGATCCTGTTGATTTGTTGACTAAGGGTGTTACTTTTGAGAAACTAAATTTGTGCGCAACTTCATTTGGTACTCTAATGTGAAGACAAGAGGCTTTGAGTTGTAGAGGTGGAGGATTCATATTTGAAGAAAAAGGTGATGCCGTCAGTGGAGGATATCAGTTTAAGGAAGGAGAAGTTGCTGCCTGTGTATCGGTCTCCAAGTGGGAGGTTTTTTGAGTGTGGAGCCCAGTCTGTATTCCCCCTCTCTCTCCCGTTGCTACCCCAACTCCTGCTTTCACTCCTGGTCGCAAAAACGTTGTGACTCTAGCATGCTCCCTCCTCCTGTTCCGGAAACGCCACCTCAACTTGTTCTTGTTTCATGAAGAGAAGCTTTGGTTCACCTCCTGCCTCTTCAGTCGCCAACCGATGGGCTCTCTCTCTCTCTCTCACAAGAAAAAGCATCACAACGGCTCTCCTTTAGTTTAACTGCACAACTTTTTTTGTGTGTTTCTTTGGGCTTCGTGCAAGCAGTAGTTCCTTGCGGCAGAAGGAAGAAGAGAAAAGAAGAAGATGAAGAAGATTGTTCTCCCTTGTCTTCTTTTTGGTGATTTGTGATAGTAGAGAAATTGGGTTTATTTCTCTTGTAACTTTATCTTCTTTTGATGTATCTTAGTGCAGAGAGAGAAGAGGAGAGAACAACGAAGTGAGAGATTTTTCTTATAAGTTGAGACGATCGACTGGTGTAAATTCCTCAAGTAGTAAAATCCTTTGCAACTCGATGGACGTAGGAAATTTGTCGAACCACATAAATCTATGTGTTATGTTGTGTTACTATTTTCTTGTGTGAATTTTCTCGTTCTATTTTTGCTTCTTCATCAAAGATCATTCTCTATTCTATTATATAAATACCACAACATAGATTGCTTGTCTCGGAGGGGAGTCTATGATTGGTTTGCTTAGATGACAATCTTTCATTTGCTCTTCCAGAGAGGAGTATTTCTTTTGCTCACCACGGAGATGAGCTATTGATTTGTTCATTTTAGAGGGGATTCTTTGATTTGCTTGACTATGAGGGGATCCTTTCATTTGCTCTCCCTAGAGGGGAGTCTATGATTTTCTCAACCCACATCAAAGTCTTTCATTTGCTCATATCGGAGCGCAGTCTTTCATTTGCTGGCCAGAGAAGGGAGTCAGTGTTTAATTCATCCTGGAGGGGAGTCTTTGATTTGCTAGACCTGGAGGGGAGAATTTAATTTGCTCATAGAGCATGAGACTGAGGGAGATGATAAAGAAAGTGAGACTGAGGGAGATGAAAAAGAGAGAGAGAGAGAGAGGAATGACACAATGATTGCCTCTACCAGGGTAAAGTAAGGGTATTTAAGAGAGGGAGAGTGAAGCGTGAATGGTTCCAGAACTCCAAATGGCAAATGTAAGGATATTTGGGCACGTGTTGAACTGACACATCTCTTTGAGGGACACTCAAACCCTATTAGACAAACCCAAATTTTGACCACCCAATTGTTAACCAGCTGAAAAATTTTGGTTGACCAAAAAATCTGGGTTACGATCTTGCTATGGTGGTATTTAAAGGGAACCCAAATGGGTTAATGAAAATTAAAGGGTCGCATTTGAACAGAATTGTTCACAACTCTATCTACCTACCGAGTCAATAAGCAATCTGTCCGATCCTACCAAACATCGACCGCTAGCATCACTGGCAGAGAGCTTGCTTTCGATCGATCATCTATCACAAATTGACAATATGCCTCCGAACAACCATCTTAAAATCAAAGAAAATTTACATAGTTAACACTATATTCTTATATGTATATATTTATATAAATATAACTAAATTCATTTGTGCTTCCATCAAGCCACCCTTCTGTGGAATGATACTGCGGTCATCTCTAACTGACTACTTGCTTCTAGCCAAGTATATGCTTGTGGCTGGTCATCATAAAATACCTGAATGATGAAATTATCTAGAAATGTTATTTTATCTTTTTTCNATTGTGCTTCCATCAAGCCACCGTTCTGTGGAATGATACTTCGGTCATCTCTAACTGACTACTTGCTTCTAGCCAAGTGTATGCTTGTGGCTGGTCATCATAAAATACCTGAATGATGAAATTATCTAGAAATGTTATTTTATCTTTTTTCTGAAACATCTTTATATGAATTCTTCTTATTATGTTTTCCTTGGTCTGATAGAATCTCGAGGAACCTAAAGAAATCATATTTGTCCACATATAAGCCAACATTTAAGAAATTTGAACTAACCGAGCAAAAAAAAGACCCTTGTCGGGGACAAACAAATTAGAGACCCCCATCCAGGGTGAGCAAATCAAAGCCTCCACTCCATGACAAGCAAATGAATGACTCCCCCCTATAGGAGTAAATGAAATACTCCTCTCAAGAACAAGTAAACTCCCCTCTGGGTCAAGCAAATTAAAGACTCTCCTCTAGGATAAACAAATTACCAACTCTGCTCTGTGACAAACAAATGAAAGACACCCCTCGAAGATGAGCAAATGAAAGACTCTCATATAGAGCGAGTGACATGCCTAAAAATGTGTTTTTTAAAGATATATTTTATGCTCATTTTTAATGATATTTTACTTTAATGGAAGGTATTTTGTGTGTTTTTTGCTTCAGGTATAAGAGATGGAGTTTTGGAGAAAAAGGAGCGAAAACAGGGTCAAATGGAGCAAAGAAGCACAAAGTGAACTGACGCTAGGCACCAGCTTCTAATGCCTAAGCTCCAGAATCTATAAATTGAAATAGAAAGCCGAGTGCCATGGCGCCAAGATCTGGCGTCTAGGTGTTAGATAGTTATTTCAAGCTTCTAAAAGACTGGCACCTAAGTGCCCAGACTAAAGCCTAGGCCCCAGAATTAGTTTTCTTAAGAAATAATGTATTTGGATGAATTTTGAAGAGGCATCTGAAGTGACTCTTGGCAATTTCAAGAGTTATTATAAGGGTGTCTCTCTTGAAGAGAAGGAGAGCTTTATTTGGATAGAATAGAGGTTTAGTGAGAGGAACATGAAGAAGGAGAGTTTGAGAATTCTTTAAAGAAACTTCATGAGATTTGCTTAAGGAGGAGTTTGAGATAAGTTCTTTGTATTTTTGTTTGAGTTTTGTTATAGTTTATTTTGTAAACTTGATTTTAAATATCAATTCATTTGTTGTTGTATTTTTTCAATGAAACCTGAGTAGTTTCCTTTTTCTTTCTCCTTGTGAAGATAAATAATCATGTGTAGAATTAAAATAGTTTAGAATTGCTTTTATTTATGTATTTTCATATGTACTTAATTTACTTTTCAAACTGGCAATTTGTGATGTTAACACTCTTTGTGAATTATAAAGATTCGGGAGAGCTATGATTTTAACACAACTGGTGAATGCCACACTAACTTTTAGGATGAAAAAAAGTAATCTTCGGGTGAGTGCAAATAGATAGGGAGATATGATTTAACGAGAGTAAATTGATGATTTTGGGTTGACAGGTTAGAACCTTAACCAATTTAATCAAGGGTTTGGAACTTAAGTCTAGCTTAGCCCCAACCAAGGGCTTACATGGGTACTCTAGGGTGATAAACTAAAACCTACACAACATAACCAAGGATTTAAGAACTTAACTCTAGGTTAACCAATGTTCTTTATGCACTCAAAAGAGGGTAAATAATAGGTTTGCTCATATTTGTCCCAAAACTATATTTAAATTTATAAACATTTGATTCCTAAATTAATTATAATCTCATTAAAATGAGAAAGATTTTTGTACAATTCAAACTTATCAACATAAAACAAGTTTCAAAACAGTTAGCATTTTCTTTAAGTTTAGAAATAAAATTTGTAGGTAATAGTTACTTCTTCTTACACTTACAATTTCGACCTTAATTACTAGATAATTTACCTATAGTTTAAGTAGAGTTTTATTAAATTTATAAAAAGAGTTTTTCTTTCCCCGTGGGATCGATACTTGACACTAAGAGAAAGTCTTATATTACTTAAAATGATACGTGCACTTGCGTAGTATCCCAAGTGTGTAAATTTGAATTATGAAGAAAAAATAGAATTTATTTGTTATATAACACTCAGTCGATAATTAAGAATGCAAGCACATGTGGGCAACGAGAGTCGAGTTTTTGGCGCCTTTGTCTTAGTTTGAAATTGAAGTAATTGCATACTAAGCATGCATATATTGTGTCGGGATCAAATTTTTGGCGCCGATACTGGAGAAGCAACGAAAATTTTGACTTAAAAATTTAAGTTGAACTGTAGAATTATTTTAGGAATATTGTAGTGTTGTTTACCTGTATAAGTGCTTGTTTGCATGTTAAAAATATTTTTAGGTATTTTTGAGTGTTTTGTTAATTTTTTTTTCTAAATTTTAACTTTTGTATGCATAGTTCAGGATCTGAAGGTTTAGTACCTTACGATTCTGATTTAGAATGAACTATAAGAAAAATTCAAAAAAAAAACTTCAAAACTAAAAAAATGGTGAGCATAGTACATAACAACTTAGATAATCAAACTATTGAAATTGATCATCATCACTTAAAAAGACCTTTAAGAGATTATGAAAACCCTACAACAGATGAAATTCACCTTAGTATACAAACCCTGCTGTAGTGGTTAACTCATTTGAGCTGAAACCTATCATAATCCAAATGGTATAGAATAATCAGTTTTAGGGAACTCCATCTGAGGATCCAAACTTATACATAGCTAGTTTTCTATAATTATATGCTACATTTAAGTATGTTGGCATCTCAAATGATGTTGTTAGACTTAGAATTTTTCCCTTTTCTTTAAGAGATAAAGTTAAGATGTGGTTAAATATATTAGCACCTGACACTATTAGAAGTTGGGGTGAATTAACTCAGATATTCCTAGTTAAGTACTTCAAAAACTGCTAAGTTTAGAAATTATATCACATCATTCACTCAAAATGATGGTGAGTCAATACACGAAGCTTCAAAATAATTTAAAGAACTCCTTAGGAAGTGTCCACATCACGCTTTGACAGACGGGTTGATTATTCAAACTTTTTACAATGGGTTAGTGGTATCCCTTAGATCTATCATTGACACTGCTGGTGGATGTTCATTAATGTCAAAACCATTTGATGAAGCATATTCTTTAATCAAAGATGTGGCTACGAACAACTTTCAATGTCACTTTAAAATGGTAAACTGTAAGAAAGTAGCTGATGTTCTTGATACTGATGTAATCTCTATTTTGGCTTCACAAGTTGTCGCGATATCTAGAAAGTTAAAGCAATTTGAAATGACCTTACCTCAAACACCTCATGTGATTAAGACAAACTCATTGAGAAAAATGATTGATTCTCAATCATCATCATTCGAGACTTTAAATGTAATTAATAATAGACCTAATAACCCATATTCTAACTATTATAACCCAGGTTGGAAGAACCACCCTAACTTTAATTGAGATAATAACTCTAGTGGTGGAAACCATCACTAGGAAACCAATCAAACTACCTTAAAGGAAACTGGAACATCCAAGATAGTACTAACATAGAACTTGGTATCCTAGATTTAATAATAGCCAACAATGCAAGTAGAAGAGATTGTTTATGGAAGAAGTTGTGTTACAAATGGGAAATCAATTATAAAGTCAGAGTGTTGCAATTAGAAATATTAATAATTATCTGAGAAAAATTGCTTACTCCCTTAGTAATAGGTCCTAGGAAACTTTTCCTAGCAATACTGAAATAAACTATAAAGAGACTAATAAAGAGCAAGTTAAAGATGTCCAACTCAGAAGTGGAAGGAAATTAAATGTTGGAATTCAAAAAGAGATTGAAGTTGAAAAAGAGATAGAGGAAACTGAAAAACAAGAAGAAAATGTTTCTAAGGATATTGAATAGTCTATCTCTCTGACTATAATCAATTTAGACAAACCATCACCTCCATTTCTTCAAGGACTTGAAAAAGCAAAAGCTGGATCAACTATTTTCGAAGTTTCTGGAGGTATTTATGAAGCTAACGATAAATTTACCTTTAGCTGAAGCGCTGTAGCAAATGCCCAGTTATGTTAAGTTTATGAAAGATATCTTAAATAAGAAATGGAAGTTTGGATATCACCGAGACCGTTGCACTTAGTGAGGAGTGTAGCACAATAATTTTGAAAAAACTTCCTCAAAAGCTTAAAAATCCTGGTAGCTTTACTATTCCATATGAGATATGAGAAAAATTCTGTAGAAAAACTTTGTGTGATTTAGGAGCTAGCATTAATCTCATGCCCTTATCGGTACTCAGAAGGTTAGGTTTAGCAAAGATTTCTCTCACAACTGTAATCCTTCAGTTAGCTGGTCGATCGATCACATATCCGAAAAGAATTATAAAACATGTACTTGTTGAGGTGGATAAACTATCTTCCCTATGAATTTCATTGTTTTAGATATGGAAAAAGATAAATAAATATTTATTATTTTAGGGAGACCTTTCCTTACTACTGGACGAGCTATGATAGTTGTACAAAAAGGAGAGTTAACCAGGAAATCACTTTCAATGTGTTAAATCCAATGAAGTATCCAACTAAGGTATGAGAAAATGAGTTTTATATAACGGAGATTATTGATTATTTAAGTAATAACCATTTCAGAGAGGATTGTGAAGTTAAAACAAGATAACACGAACTAGAGTATGAAAATGATGCTGATTACCAAGATAAGTCTATTTTAAATACTTGATTCCTACAAATGGTTATATAAATGTGAACGAAATCAANATTTCCTTACTACTGGACGAGCTATGCTAGTTGTACAAAAAGGAGAGTTAACCAGGAAATCACTTTCAATGTGTTAAATCTAATGAAGTATCCAGCTAAGGTATGAGAAAATGAGTTTTATATAACGGAGATTATTGATTATTTAAGTAATAACCATTTCAGAGAGGCTTGTGAAGTTAAAACGAGATAACACGAACTAGAGTATGAAAATGATACTGATTACCAAGATAAGTCTATTTTAAATACTTGATTCCTACAAATGGTTATATAAATGTGAACGAAATCAACACAGTAAAATGATATGAAATTAAAAAATACCAATCTTTGTTTGCCCAAAAATTGGCACCATCACGAAGTGATTAATCCTTCGAACACCATAAGAACTACCTTGGGAACATGGAGACCTCCAAAGAAGAAAATAACATTCAAACCATTTATCGCTTAAGCAAATAAAAGATAATATCAAATTTGAAGTTTTATTAATTAGTGAGGACACAAATTGATGGTTCCAAAATAAGTTAGAGAAAACTAAAAAAAAAATTAAATATATAAAATAATTTTTTTTGCAAAAAAAAAAAAAAATCTAAAACGGAAACACCAAAAATGCTATTAATAAAAAGAAAAATTCATACTATTATCATATCGTAGATCATTAGTTTTAGGCTCTGTTCGGCGTAGCTGCAGCTTCTCAGCCTTCCAGATGCAGCTGCGCTGCCCCAGGAAGCTGCTGCGGGGAAGCAGCTGTGCGGAAGCTGACTGCCTGTTTGGTGCAGCTATGTGAAAAAAACTATGGGACAGCTATTTCTGAAAAAATGACCATTGTGTCCCTGTTTGGTAAAACAGTTTAAAAGAAGACTGTAACAACTATATTTTTGAAACTTCTGAAACAGATATTCATTTCTAAACAAAATAGAAATTTCATATACGCTCACTTAATAGTGAGCCCCGAAAGAACTAAAGAAAAGGAAATAAAATTAATAAAATTAGAAGTAAAAAAAAAATTTATAATATCAATAATGATTTTATGTAATTATGACAAAGAAATGGTACATATCTGCATAAATCTGTTCCAAGCAAAAACCAACCTCATGAGGATGAAAATGCCAAAGAAGTAGCGGCTTTAAGGTTGAGGAGACAACGACTGTGGTGGGAAGAAATTGAAAGGGGGAGTACGTGGTTCTTTTTATGCAGCAGAGGGGAAGTCGCATAACGGCAGATCCATATCTTTCTCCAGATCTCGCGTCGCCATTGAGGGATCGTAGCATTTGCGGCTTCGTTTAGGTTTGGGACTTGTTTGTAATCCTCACAGTCGCTAATCCCGTCGATGCATTCTTCTCGGGCAAGATTCTCGCGACTTCCTCACTAGAGAAGAGGGGAAGAGGAGATAGAAGATCAGATCGGGGCAGCAGGGTAAAAAAATACGCGAAACGCCGGGCCGAGGGGTATAACCAGCGGCCCGCTTTTTGTTGAAATCCGACCGCACGGTCACTCGTAGCTCCCCCGCTGCTGTGCCAAACAGTCGAAAATAGCGGCAGCTTGCCGTGCCACTCTCCCACAGCCGCGCCAAACAGGCCCTTAAAAGGCTATAACTTACACTATTAGAATAGCAGATATAGTCACTGCTGCCTACAGTTGCAAGTGTTATAAAAACCAAAATAATCATCCAGACACAAAGTTTAAGGTTCTTTAATGAAAACAGAATTATTTTTTAGCGTTACGAGAAAAATGTGTTAAATTTTTATTTCGCTAAATGAAGCAGTTTTTCAAAAATTAATAGAGCTTCTCACGTAAACTACTATAATGGGCCGCTAAAATTAATCAATAAAGTAAAGCTTAAATATTATGCCTTTCATTAGTCACATATAAGAACTTTTTTAATTAAATTTTCAAAATACTAAACTGTCAGTTTAGAGAGCTATTTATGTACAGAATATGCACGCAGTTCTGTATGCATATTCCACAAAATAATCTTTCAATAAATCAGTTATTGGGGGTTATTGGAGTATAACCTCTAAATAACNTCTCCCACAGCCGCGCCAAACAGGCCCTTAAAAGGCTATAACTTACACTATTAGAATACCAGATATAGTCAAGTTTAAGGTTCTTTAATGTAAACAGAATTATTTTTTAGCGTTACGAGAAACATGTGTTAAATTTTTATTTCGCTAAATGAAGCAGTTATTCAAAAATTAATAGAGCTTCTCACGTAAACTACTATAATGGACCGCAAAAATTAATCAATAAAGCAAAGCTTAAATATTATGCCTTTCATTAGTCACATATAAGAACTTTTTTTAATTAAATTTTCAAAATACTAAACTGTCAGTTTAGAGAGCTATTTATGTATAGAGTGAGTATGCACGCAGTTTTGCATGCATATTCCACAAAATAATCTTTCAATAAATCAGTTATTGGGGGTTATTGGAGTATAACCTCTCAATAACCGCCCAATAACCTACCAATACATTTTGCGGTTCTGCGCTCATTTTTTTTGCTGTTATTCATAAGTTTTGTCAGGTTATTAGGGGTATTAACCCCAATAACACCGGCATAACCCTCCAATACCTCTCGAATAACCTCTATACGCACACAATTCTATATGCGTACTCCGTACTTAAACATTTTTCATCAATTTGATCACCATTTAAATGTTGCAATTCCTATTTTTGTTCTTATTTCTAGCGCCCATTAAAGCCAAAACGTAAGCCTAGAACCGAACACAATTGTAGCTAGTCATGTAGCAATATATACAGACTATTCTTTAGTTTTATAAGATAAAAAAAAAAGAATAAAACACTATTACTTAGTTTCTCCAGACAGAGAGGGAACGATTGTTCATGCTTCAAGCAACTACAACTATTTTGATTGGGTAGAAAAATGTTGCTGTATAATAAAAGAAAATCGATACGAATTACAAATAGTGGCTGACGAGAAAAAAAAATATATACATGGGATTTGAAGGAGTAATGGAAGGTTTAGATTGTATTTGATGAAGATAATACTGAAGTAAAAATAATATAAATAAAGACATGATGATGAGTAGAATAAGAAATAGAAATTCATATACGGAGAACGACTATCCAAATTTAAAATATTAATACAGATTCATATTACAGATTCATAAATAATGCTACATATTTGTTGACTTGCTGGATTGAAACCTTTTTACATTTCTGAAATGCATAATAATGCTGATGATCTGTCAGCCACAGAAAGTAATTTAAACGTTGGAACCACGTTGCAGCCAAATCTTGCATTTCTGAAATGCATAAATCTTGCATTTGCTAGGCGCCGCATTTTAATATATAATCTGTTTTGTTGCAACATTTAACGATTCAGCTGAATATATAATTAAAATAAACGAGAAGAGAGTTACAGCATCTATGAAATCCAAAACCTTGGCGTCCTCAATACGGTTATACAGCACGCCTGCTCCACTTTCTCAAGAAATAGCTATCATTTTTGAATATATATATATATATATATATATATATATATATATATATATATATATATATANTATTACAGATTCATAAATAATGCTACATATTTGTTGACTTGCTGGATTGAAACCTTTTTACATTTCTGAAATGCATAATAATGCTGATGATCTGTCAGCCACAGAAAGTAATTTAAACGTTGGAACCACGTTGCAGCCAAATCTTGCATTTC